>JAXCGZ010002657.1:7500-12500 GCA_037179515.1 Halocaridina rubra
GTGGGTGCATGCGTGTGTATGCGAGGATATATTTTATTGCAAAATCTTTATCTGACTTCTTCAGGATATCATCATCTTAGGTCGCTGATAAAAGAGCGAATATCCTCTGCGGTGTTATTAAACTATGAGCTTCCCTAAGGTTAGAAGGAGCTGCGGAAGTTCAGTTGTAGATTGTCGAGTCGAGAGGCGACTAGCGCTGATTCGATTTCACCATGGAGTGTTAGGAAGGGCATCCAGCCTTAATTCCTCAGCTTCAAGATGCCTGTGTCCACCCCCCATTCGAATGGGGACTAATTGTGACACATGAAATCGTGTATATATTTTGTCTGTGTTGTCAGAAATCATCCTTTCTATACACCACAGCAAAAGAAAAAGAAAATGACACACACACACACACACACACACACACACACACACACACACACACACACACACACATCGCACACACACACACACACACACACACAAACTGTACCATACCTCCTCAATTAACAACCGTGAGTGAAACGTCGCATTAAATATCATCGCAATTAACTTTTTAGGGCCATTACGGTGCCATAGCCCCCCTCACCACGTGGACAGGATGGATGACCCCTAGTTCCCCTTACCAGCTGGTCTGGAAGGCTGAGAGTAGCTGGGCTAGAGGGGTATATGGATTACTCTTGCATGTGCTTGGGGCTGGATATACGGGGCTGAGAGTAGAAGGAGGAGGGGAGGGTGGGGTCAGGTCGAGGGCATAAAAAGCACTGTCACCTGTCATTTATTTACAGCAGGTAATTTAATTAAAGATTAAAAGGTTTTACTGAGAATGGAAAGTGTTTGATGTAATACTTAATGACATTATGGTATTACTGGTTGTATAATGGCTTTCGAAAAATGTATTTTGAATATGTATTGTATAGGTTTATTGCTTTATTGCGTACATTTGCCTTTCATCTCAATTAAATTAATGTAAGTAAGCTTATACAGGGTATGCTAAAGGTCAAAGTTTAAAATGTTTTTAATTCTTCCACCACGCTGGAGTGAGGAATTAACTCCCAGAGGCCCTCCCTGATGATCACTATTCTTTTAATACCAATGCACCTTAAGGAACTGTATGCCTACAGCTAAGTAATCCCTCACCGAAGAGGATGAAAAAAATTAATAAATAAAAACTGAGATTTTTGGCCCACCCTTGTAAATGTGCATGTAGTGTAAGTGACATAGTGAACAAGGAGATTGCATATATGATGTAAACAAAACATGGCATGCAGTCGATATAGTCAGAAGTCTGAACTTATTTCATAAGGGTTTAGAGATCATAAGGCAAATCCAGATGATCTCGTGTTCATTTTATGTATCTCTTCCTTGAGCGGGGTAGCAAGAATATCTCCTCTGTGTTCCTCTGCGTGTCGTAAAAGTGTACTTAACGGATCAGAGCAAGGGATCTGGGAATCCTCTCCTTAGTATTTTTCTCCTACAAAGATTCAAATTTTTGGGTTTTGGCTCAGCCATCCAATTGTAAGGGAGATGACATGACAGCTCTTGTAGAGAAATGAAAGTATTTGAGGATACGGAGGCGATGATAATGGGCTCTGTAATGGCCTCGTCATTGACTGCCAACTCAGCAGATTATGTGAGTTACTGTGGAGACGAGATGCAGGATGAAGTAAATTTGAACTCTTCGCATTCTTGTTGTGAATTAGGGGCCGCTGTAGCTCTGTGGTAAAGCTTGAGAGCCGGGAAGCAACTAAAGAGGGTTCGATCCCACTGCGGGTCATCAGGAGAGGTATCCAGGCTTAGCCCTCCAGTTTCAACATGTATGTTTCCACCCCCCTTTTGAATGGGGAGTCATTGTGACAAACAAAAAGGTGCATTTTTACGGCATTTTGTAAATTTCACGTTAGCAGCGAGCAAGTAATGTTCCGGTTTTACGTCACGGACTCCCTTTTACTACTAAGGGCTAGGACGGTTGCTTTCTTGCGAAGGACTTGTTTTGGCAGATGTAATCCTTACCCTAGTAAGTTGTTAGCAATTGTACCTCAATATATTATAACTTGCTATTTTCAACATATCCCTGCAACTTGAATTCTGATAAATAGACTGTTCCCATTGTTTTATCTTTTCAGTTCATAAGTATACTTTATACGATACAAAGTCACTAGCTTATGTGTCACAGTTAATCCCAATTCAAAATGGGGTGGACACAGACAAGCTGGAGGTGAAGGATTAAAGGCTGGATGCCCTTACTAACGCTATCGCGGTGGGATAGAACCTGCAATAGTATGCAACAGAGCAAAGAGAAATCTATATACCTCGGCAATTTTCCTATTATTGAAAATTCAGTGACGTGTTGCATTAAATCGTGATAACAGAAAGAAGTGTAATTTTACCATTCAAAATGTATTATGCCATGACCTGTGTACCTAATCCAAATACACTAACAAAATCATCCCTCTCCATAATAATAATGCCAGGTTTACATGTCCCAATCAGTCCCCATTATGTTGCTGCGAGATTAAGACTGGATGCTCTCCCTAACGACCCACGGTTAGATCGAACCAGCGTTAGTGGCTCTCCGAGTCACGTATTCTAGCTCCTGCATTTCCTTGCTCTATGATATAATAAAATAAAATTTCACCTAAAATTGAGTTTTCCCTATACAAAAACTCGTTATCTCTCTTTCTCTCTCTCTCTCTCTCTCTCTCTCTCTCTCTCTCTCTCCTCTCTCTCTCTCTCTCTCTCTCTCTCTCTCTCTCTCTCTCTCTCTCTCTCTCTCTCTTAGGTCGCTATACCTTATCTACTCTTATTGAATAACTTTTTTATATATTTATATAGGTTATTATGAGTGCTCTCTCTCTCTCTCTCTCTCTCTCCTCTCTCTCTCTCCTCTCTCTCTCTCTCTCTCTCCTCTCTCTCTCTCCTGCTCTCTCCTCTCTCTCTCTCTCTCTCTCTCCATTCAAGCTCGTTATACCGTATCTCATCCTTCTTTAAACTACTTTTATTATTTTGTGTGGAGGGATTGCGAGATATCACGACGCCCCTTTAAACGAAGATGAATGGTGAGGATATCCTCTTCATCACCATTCATCATTCTCCGTATCACTACACTTCATGTTTTGATATCCTCTCTCACTGTTCTTTATTTAATTTTAATATTATTTACTCTCATTACTTCTCTTCTTCTTTGAGGTGTTAATATTTTTCCTTCTTTATTGCTATTTTTTTTATTCTCCATATGTATGTTCTACTGTTGTGTTTAATTGTGTGCGTGTATCCGTATGCGCGTGCGTGATTTAGAAATAAAAGATAAACATCATATATATATATATATATATATATATAATATATATATATATATATATATATATATATATATATATATATACATACATATATATTCATTCATGCATTCACATACGCAAATGCCTGTATGCATTCATACATACATACATATATATATATATATATATATATATATATATATATATATATATATATATATATATATATATATATATATATATATATATATATAGAGAGAGAGAGAGAGAGAGGAGAGAGAGAGAGAGAGAGAGAGAGAGAGAGAGAGAGAGAGAGAGAGAGAGAGAGAGAGAGAGAGAGAGAATCAGTCAGTCATTGCTTTTTACTTTCCATTACTGCCACAGAACCATAGACTGGCATGGAAGAATCCTCCGTGACGTCGTAAGTAGTTAAAGGAGGGCATGGCTCCCTTAAAGGCCTTTTGGCTCCTTTGCATCTCCTACTTTCTAACTTTCCCTGCTGAAGGGTGATTCTCCTCCTGCTCCCTCTCTATCCTGATCTCTCTTATTTCATCTATCTTCTTCTTCTTCTTCTTCTTCTTCTTCTTCTTCTTCTTCTTCTTTCTTCTTCTTCTTCTTCTTCTTCTTCTAATCACTTCTTCGACTAAGGTAGCACCGACACGTTTGAGCAGGGGGATTAAGGCCGGTTACTCTTCCTAACACCCCTCCGTATTACCTAACCAGCTTTAGCCTCTCGATTCATGTGCTCTACCACTGAGCACAGCGGGCCCCAGTGAGAGAGTATATGAAATCTTTTATATTTTGCCTAATGTTAAGCTTTATGATTTCCTTGTCAAAAATGGCTGGATGCAGCTGCACTAAAAGATGACATAAAAAATGTCTTAAAAATGTGTATTTTACCTCGCTGGAGGCACTTAGCTCAGCCGTAAAAGAGTTTTAAAACTTCTCAGTTTAGAGGTTTGTCCATTTGGTTAAATTTCTTTTGATAATTTTTAAGTTCTTCTTTGCACCATCTCCGAAACCTGTATCATTATTTGAGCATTGGCTTTGTCTCAAATATTTATATGTATACTACACGTCCCATTGAAGCCGAAGTCAGGGTATTTCCTCTATATTTATCAAATTGCTATTTTGATCTTGCTTGAAATGCCTAATGATTTCATTTGTCTTTTTTCCCACTGTCTCCGATATATCGCTATAATGGCTTCGTCTTTAGAAAATAATAAATATTTACTTGAATGTGATGTTGAAGACGGTGTATCAAGCATCCGAAAGGACTCGTTCACTAAAGAATAAAGTGCATCGGAAAACCGTTGGCTCTTTTTATAAACGATACTGGTCTCCTAACTTATAAAAGTCATTGAATTGCCACCAAATATATATATATATATATATATATATATATATATATATATATATATATATATACTATATATATATATATATATATATATATATATATATATTATATCAATTTCACTTTCTAATGCTAGTACAAAATGAATTTTGGTGAATTAACTTCAACTTGTCAGTTAAATATGTTTTCTGCAATAGCAGAGTATCAGGGCCTGACTTATACACAATAGGTATCAATTGAATCACCACGTTCGAGTTGCTTAGGTAGGCCGCGGTAACTCAGTGGTAGAACTCAGTAGTCGGGGAACAATTATCACGGGTTTGATCCCACCGCGGTTAAGAAGGGAAGGTAGCCAGCCTTAATCCCACAGCTCTAATTCG
>JAXCGZ010002657.1:20000-42136 GCA_037179515.1 Halocaridina rubra
CGAATACCCATTGTATTGAAATGGAATTAAAGTTTGTTTGTTTGTTTGTTTGTTTGATCATTGGAGCTTTTTTGCAGCACCAGTGTTTCTGTTTAAAGCTGTGAGGGTGCAGATGTACCAGGTGTTCGTTGGTCAGGTGTGGCTGGAGCTGTAGCAGGTTTGAACATAAGTATATAACTTGAAGTAATTACTACTCCGATATTGGTCTCTAATTATGACTTCTTTAAAAATTCGAAGATTTGCTTAATCCCCTTATGGATTAAGGCTGGATGCCCTGCCTACCACCCCGCTGTGGAATCGAAGCCGTGTTAATCGCTTCTCGACTCTCACTCAAAATAATTCAATAAAAAGGTTTTTGGGAGAAAATTTTGCCATAAGATCAATCATCTCATGACCTGATGTAGTAATGACCAATAATTATAAAAAGTAATAGTAACAAAACTCTAAATATGAAACTTTAAAATATAATTAAAATAAAAGACCACGCATCTGGTGGAAAGAGTTCTTAATAAAAAAAAAAAGATATTATCAGTGGTAATTTTGTGGTCTCCATATGACAGAGAGAGAGAGAGAGAGAGAGAGAGAGAGAGAGAGAGAGAGAGAGAGAGAGAGAGAGAGAGAGAGAGAGAGAGAGAGAGATTATCGGCGCGTTTTAGAATTCTAAAATCTTGAGAGAGCTGCGCAAGACGCTGCTGTTATTGAAGTCAGGTGACGTCACCAACACTCAATTGGCGCTGAATTTAAGGGGGTACTTTGCACGTTAATGCCCTTATTTCACGTGACCAAGGGCTCTCACACGGCCACTGATAATACATTAATTTAAGAGATAATGAGAATCTTAGGGACGATGGAATGGAAAGTTTTCAAGTAAATACTCCTAAGATTAAGATTACTATCTTATGTTGAAATGTATTATATTATTATTCCCTAGATTGTGTGTGTTTTGAGAGAGAGAGAGAGAGAGAGAGAGAGAGAGAGAGAGAGAGAGAGAGAGAGAGAGAGAGAGAGAGAGAGAGAGAGAGATTGTATGAAAAAGTTAAAACAGATAAGATTTTAAGAGAAGAGACGTACGAAAGATGTACTGCAGGAACCATAAAAGAGCATATCTAAGAAGCAGATACAATATGCTATGATTTAATGTCCTAAGCGCAATGAAAGTAAGATATTATTACTGAAATACAACAGAGCAAAATACGACAACAGTAGCAAAAAATGGTAACTAGTTGAATATGTTTACTGATGTTATGTGTCAAAATTAGTCCCCACTCAGATTAGGGTGGAAACAGACATATTGGAGCTATAAGGGGAATAAGGTTGGATGCCCTTCCTAACTCCCCACGGTGGGCTCCAATACGATAACTGGTTATATAAAATGGACGCAAAATGAGAGTTCTTTCTTGGCAAAATTATATATAGCTTGCGATTACAAGTTACTGATAAAGCCTCGCCTTAACTTCATTCTACCTTAATATTATTAGAATTTAAATATCATATACACTTTTCAATGACTCGGATTGTCAAAGTGATCTTGAATATGATTTAGTGGCAAGTCAGTCTGCAGAAAGCTTTATAAAATGGTACTAACGCCGGTTCAGTCCGTGGCTCAAGCGGTAGCGTGCGCGAATTTGAGGGGTCAGGTTTATGGTTCGCGACCCGTCACGGTCTGAGGTTAGCAAGGGCATGCACTCATGGTAAGGATTACACCTGCCAAAACAAGTCCTTCGCAAGAAGGCAACCGTCGTAGCCCTTGGTAGAAAAGGGAGTCCGTGACGTAAAACCGGAAAAAGTTCCACCACACGTCGTTAGGGAAAACATCTTATCATAATTTCCCAGCTCCAACATGACTATGTCCGCCCTTATTCTAATAGGGACTAATTGTGACACATGAAACGGTACACAGAGTGCACGGCGCAGGCTTTTTTTTTTCTTTAGCAAACATAAAGGTAATAGACATAAGGATATATAGAATCTCCAGAAGTATTTAAGTGATTTATATGAGACCTAAATATAAATATGAAGCACCCATATGAAATCCGCGCGTGAAGAAAATATACTTAGTTGAAAATCTGTGATGATATTCTACAAAACTGACGCTGGAAACATTAGTCTCCAGGTATTTTGATATACCGAAGGAATTATATTTACAACCACTTGAAACCAGAAGAACAAGGGGAAGAAAATGGAACAGATTGTAAAATACTCCACGACTTTGACAGTAGGCTCTAAAACTTCAGGTCACAATTTGACGTGTGCAGACAGAGTGTCGAAGGACAAAGTGTCGAAAGACAAAATGTTGCAAGGTCAAAGTGTCGGAAGGTTAGGTTAGGTTACGTTAGGCTACGTTCTTTCGACACTTTTGTAGGTTAAGTTACGTTCTTTCGACACTTTTGACTTTCGACACCTTGACTTTCGACACTGTCCTATTAACACAGTTTGAAGTAACGTTTCATGTGTCACTATTGGTCCCCACTCATATGAGTATGGACACAAATATTGGAGGTGGGGTATTCAGGGTGGATGCCCTTTATGATGCCCCGCGATGGGCTCGAACCTCCGTTAATCGCTTTCTGAATCATGCGATCTACCACTGAACTACCGTGGGCCAAAACTCCTTTGCGGGACGTAAAAGAATTCAAGAAGAAGAATTTCGAAATTGAAAAGGTGTTTACATAGCAGAAAACGTTATAATTTTAGAAAACATGACGAATATCGGTGAATCAAAAATCTGACTAGGACACAGGGAATTACAAGTACACACAGACACAGTGTCTCATGGAAAGTGTCAAGAATGTTCCACTTCTATGAACATCAAGGTTAGCCATAAAAAAAAAAGGTATAGCCATATGGTAGTAACATAATTGCCGAAAGCCGCTGAGGTTGCTGACAATAATAATAATAATAATAATAATAATAATAATAATAATAATAATAATAATAATAATAATAATAATAATAATAATAATAATGATAATAATAATAATAATAATAATAATAATAATAATAATAATAATAATAATAATAATAATAATAATAATAGTAATAATAATAATAATAATAATAATAATAATAATAATAATAATAATAATAATAATAGTAATAATAATAATAATAATAATAATAATAATAAAACATTAATATTAACAATAACAATACTAATAACAATATAATGTAAATTACATGATATAAACAATCTCATATTTTCAGGGGAATATTTTTTTTAGAAACTCATTATGGAGCATTATGCATATATACTGACTAGGAGTACTTCCATAACTGGAGTTCAAGGAAATTTTTTAAGCATTACTCTAAAAGATAATTATGTTATTCCTTGCACTGTGTTCTATATTTACATTTACGTTTTCTCTTTTTTCATGACTCCTTTATCATGTCATCTCCTTTCTCTACAGCATATTTATATTAGGTGTCCAGTGTTATCTTCATATTTCTGCTTTAATGGATACAGGTATATTAAATAAGGATATAGGTATGCTTAGCAAATCGACTTATTAACTGTATTTTAATTTGTATCATCAAATTTCTCCAGGTGCAACATCCCTCATTCTTTTCAACAAGTGATTATGAGGAGCCCTACGACACCTATGAAGAAGTAGATGAAAAATCAGGGCACCTACCCCTAGCCCCTCACTATCCTTCCCATGGAGGGCTCCCTACCTATGAACTTTCTGGTCAGCCATCCTACAGACCCCAACTTCCAGCTTATGAAGCGCCAGACTACAAGACGGATATATATTCACCTCCGATTTACAAACCACAACCAGAATATCATTCTCCTGCTTCTTTTCAAGAACAGTCATATAAACCAAAACCAGCTTATGAGGAACCATCTTATAAACCCAAGCCGATTTATGAGGAACCAGATTATAAACCCAAACCAGCCTATGAGGAACCAGCTTATAAACCCAAACCTGCTTATGAAACACTGTCTTATAAACCTAAGCCAGCCTATGAGGAACCACTCTACAAACCCAGACCAGTTTATGAAGAACCATCTTATAAGCCTAGACCAGCCTATGAAGAACCATCTTACAAACCAAAGCTGACTTATCAAGAACCAGCTTATAAACCCAAACCAGTATATGAGCAACCATCTTATAAACCAAGACCAGCCTACCAAGAACCTGCTTCTAAGCCCAAACCAGCATATAGGGAGCCACTTCACAAACCCAAACCAGCCTATGAAGAGAGTGGAAAGTCTTATGATGCTAAAAGTACCATACCTGGAGAGGCAGGTGTAGATTATCCAATCTATAACAAGGTAAAAAAAATCATCTTGCTTTTCTTATGAAACAGATATGTTAATCATCTAAAAGTTAACGATGCAATAAATGTCACTAAACCCTAATGGCATATGGTATTTAGAAATTATTTCATGCTTATTTCAAATGTATTATACTTTTGCCCTAAGGTACCCCACACCTCTTTCACGTGTGATTCTGTGCCCTATCGGCCAGGCATGTATGCCAATCCTGAAGCAGGGTGCCAGGTGAGTGTGAAAGCAAGATATCCTTAGGAATTAATTCATTGTGTAAAGTACTTTGTAATATTAACAAAACAGGCTCATGCAGGATTTTTTCTCATGCCCAAAATCATAATACAGATGTTTCTAACAAGAACCTGCCATGTCTTTCGATCTACCTACGATGCATGATGAGTTGGTAGAGATTAGGAATCGACAAATATTATATTTGATCTTTCTAAAATCTTCTCATATCTTTAAGATTTACTTCATAGGAAGACACTGGTTCTATGCTGGGTTATGGGATAACCAGTCATTAACCCGTTAGCTCAGTGGTTAGGGCCCTCTACCTAGAAGCTTACAAACTTTTCAAACACTGCAGGATGTAGGAAGGGCATCCTGTCTAAATTTCTCCAGCTCTAACCTATCTATGTCTAGGCTTATACGAATGAGAGTACTAGTGCCTCATTAAAAGACATTTAGCAACACTATCACACCTGAAGTACTATTTATCAAAAATTTATGTTTTTTCTCTAAATATATGTCAATTTTATAATAAATGTTCAGTAGTTCCTCTTGTCTTCATTGTTGTTGAATATTATTCATAAATCTTAGAGCTTATTCACGAGCAAGAAACCACATTATTGTGCCTTTATGTGATTTTAAACAAATCCAATATTCTGGTTATCATTAATAACCCCCAGACTACCTAAAAAGGCTGAACCCTGTAAAACACCTTGTGATTATAGGTAACTTCAGATGAATAAAAAAACATGCCAATAATAATATAACGATAAATGAACATGCTGAAATAAGTATGTAATTTATAAATGAAAGTGAGGGTTATTTTTCTTTCCTGTATCCTGCAATGGTCTTTGAAGCATAAAGTTCCCCAATTTTACTTACCATCTATGGATAAGTAAATTGATTGGATGGATAACTTTTGACAGAGTTTTTATTTTGCATGCACCTCTAAGATATTTTGATTCAATGCAGTACGCTTATTTGGCAGGTATATCACGTATGCAATGATAATAGATACGGCTCCAGGGGTGCGGAATTCTTGTGCACAAATGGCACTATCTTTAACCAGGAGACTTTCAGCTGCGACTGGTGGTACAACGTTGACTGTGCTAAGGCTAAGACATTTTATGAGTGAGGCATTGTTACTTCTTTGTGTTCATACTTAATATTTTAAGAATAACGGAAGTACAACAATATGTTCTACTTATGTCATAAAATTTTTATCACAAATGTGTTCACTTAAAAGAGAAGTGCAGTTCTAATCATATGATTTTCACTTTCAGCTTAAACCTTGATGCCAACCATAATCCCTACTATCAGAAGCCACATGAAAGTCGAGAAGATGCAAGCTCTCCATACAAGCCAGATTCTTATAAAGCATCAAAGCCAACACTTATTCGTCCACCTCCATCTTACCATAAACCAGAGCCAATTTACCACAAGCCTCAGCCAACGTATTTGAATACATCTCCTAAACCATCGTATCATACACCTAAACCAGCATATCAAGCTCCCACTGTAAAACCAATATACCATACACTAGCACCTAAACCATCCTATCACGTAACTCCGAAACCAACTTATCGAGAACCTTCTCCTAAGTCATCATACCGAGAACCTTCTCCTAAGCCAGCGTATCACTCAGCTTCTCCTCGACCACCAGTTCATTCCTCATCACTGTCTCACAGCAGGCCAGAACCTGCATATCGTCAACCTGCTCCAAGTCCCTCCTACCATTCACGCTCACCAAAACCCAGCTACCAGCCAATTGCTTCGTCGTTCCACAACATATCGCCTACCTACCGTGCGACTGCTCCTTCTTACCGAACTCCAGCACCATCTTACCGTACTCCATCTCCACCTATACACGAGCCTGCACCAGCATACCATTCAGAGGAGGTTCCAGAATATGATTATGGACAAGACTTTGAATGGGGTGCTAGATTCTAAGCTAAATCATCTTTTATTAATATAAGTTTTTGCAGATATATTTTCGTTTTGTGATAATCATTTGCAATTCTTGTGTGTATGTACATAATTCCTCACAATATATTTTACACTCATGTTTTTGTACGTTCATAGGTGATATCTTGTACATTTATTCTGTTTTGTCCTAGGCATCACACATGAGGTCCATTTGCTAAAGAAAAGAGTTATTGGTCATTATTACATGAGAATGAGCTGATAATTCATATATAATATTATGAGTATTTTTTTTTTGCAACGTTAGTTTGATTTTCATTGGATAGGCCTAGAACCATGTGATTTAAGAAATTATAAGCTCATCATATCTGCTATACTGTATTCATATATTTTGCTGTTTGTATTTATTTGTCACCGCCTTTTGTAAGAGTTTAATGAATACAATATATTACAAATTAGTTTCAGTTCGAATCATCCTAACTATATTATTATATTTGGTGCCTTTTTTTTTTATTAAAAAGAAAAGGGAAAGATAATTTATCAGAAATGCATTTGGAAAACCTGAAAGTTATGTGCATTGTTGGGTAATTTGCACCTTTAAGCTACAAGGACTACTTACTAGTATGTGACGCCATATGTATACATATATATATATATATATATATATATATATATATATATATATATATATATATATATATATATATATATATGTGTGTGTGTGTGTGTGTGTGTGTGTGTGATTACCTAATTGTGATTACCTAATTGTGTTTACGGGAAAGAGCCCAAAGCTCGTATCTTCCCGTCTCCTGATCGGTTCCATTTTTAGACTTAGTGATACTTATCATACCTGTCCTTAAAACTATGGATTGAGATAGCATTAACTACCTCCTCGCTTAGCGAATTCCAATTATCAACTACTCTTACACTGAAAAAGTATTTCCTTACATCCTGCAAACAAGTTTTCTTACGAAGCTTCAAACTATGACCTCTAGTTCTAGAGCCAGCCATATCGAAATATCGATCCCTATCCACTCTATCATAACCATGAAGGAATTTAAAGACTGTCACCATATCCCCCCTTACTCTTCTAGCTTCGAGTGATGGCAAGTCTAATTCCCTCAGCCTCTCATCATAACCGAGATTGCGTATTTCTGGCACCAGTTTCGTGGCATGTCTTTGAACTTTTTCAAGTTTAGCTATGTGCTTTTTCAAGTGCGGATTCCAAAAGGGGGCTGCATATTCGAGTTTTGGCCTCACATAGGTTACATAAATATTTCTGAACATTTCCTTGTCCATGTGCCTGAAGGCTACCCTTACATTTGATAAGAATGCATATGCTGCCCTTACTACGCCATTTATATGTATTTCTGGAGACAAATCTGCCAGTATGTTTACTCCTAGATCTCTCTCATTTTCTGTCTCTTGAAGTTGTACTCCAGCCACCGAGTAGTCAAGCTTGGGCCTTCTTGCACTTGTACCCATTCTCATTACCTTACATTTTGAGGTATTGAATTTCATTAGCCACTTTTCTGACCACTCATGCAGATTATTTAGATCCTCCTGAAGTTCTCTACCATTGTTCTCGTTTTTTACTTTCTTCACAATCTTTGCATCATCTGCAAACATATTCATGAATGAATTTACAGACTCTGGTAGGTCATTTACATATACAAGGAACAAAAGTGGCCCTAAAACTGAACCCTGTGGAACTCCACTACTAACTCTTCTCCATTCAGACACTGAGTGTCTTACTATAACCCTCTGTTCCCTTCCTTCTAAGTAAGTTTTTATCCATTCCAAGACATTTCCACCTATTCTAGCCATTGATTGCAGCTTCCTAATAAGTCTCCCATGTGGAACAGTGTCAAACGCTTTCTGGAAGTCTAGGAATATGCAATCTGCCCAGCCCTCTCTTTCCTGTAAGATTTGGCTTACCTCATCATAAAATTCTAATAAGTTTGTTACTGTTGATCTTCCTTCTCTGAAGCCATGTTGCCTCACTGACAAAAAGTTGAAGGATTCCAAGTGAAGAGAGATATGTTTCCTTAGTAGTTTCTCCATAAGTTTGCAAACTATGCTGGTCAAGGAAACTGGTCTATAGTTCAGAGCCGTATCCCTCCTTCCCTTTTTGAAGATAGGTATCACATTTGCTTGTTTCCAGCATCTTGGAATCTCCCCCGACTCCAGTGACTCCTTAAATATGATACTTAGTGCCACTGATATTGTGTTTGCGCATTTTTTAAGCACATGAGGGGATATGTCATCAGGACCTGTAGCTTTATGAACATCTAAATCCATCAGCGCTTTGCATACCTCTGTGGCTGTAAGGTTGATGTTCTCTAATACCGGCCCTTGAGCTTCTATCACTGCAATCTGAGGGGGTGGGGTATTTTCTACTGTAAATACTGACTGAAACTCCTTGTTCAATTCTTTGCAGATCTCTTCGTCCGTCTCAGTGATGCTTCCATCCGCTCTCTTTAGCCTTAAAACCTGTTCTTTTACCTTCAGTTTTCCTCTGATAAAGCTGTGGAAAAGTTTGGGATTTTCTTTAGCCTTCCTGGTGATGTCCCTCTCATAGTCTCTCTCTGCCTCTCTCCTTTTACTTAGGTAGTCATTTCTTGCTCTTTTGTAGGTTTGCCAGGCATTTATGTTTTTTCTCCTCCTATACCTTTTCCAGCATTTGTCTCTCCACTCCTTAGCTCTTTTACACCCATTATCGAACCATTTCTCTCTGGCATGAATTACACCTACTTTGGTGACAGGTATGCAGCAATCTACTATCTTCCCATATTTCTCACAAAAGATGTCATACATTTCTTGTACAGATTTGTTGTAAAATAAGGTTCTCCAGTCAATAACTGCAAAAAGCTCATTCATTTTGATGTAATCTCCTTTCGGATAGTTCCTCCTCATGTCCTCAGTGCCTCTACTCTCAGGAAGAATGTCTTCAATGATATACTCCATCAACAACACACAGTGGTCACTCTTTCCAATTGGTGGTTCATACTCAATATTTTCAGTATCCAACACATTATCTGTGAACACCAGATCAAGTAGTGATGGCTCATCCCCACTCCTGGCTCTTGTTGGTTCCATTACATGTTGGTGTAGGAAATTCCCTTGTACGCAATCTAGGAATCTTGCCCCAAATGAGTCCTCACCACTGTGTGGGTCAAGATTTATCCAATCTATCTCTTTATGATTAAAGTCTCCCATAATCAAAATCCTACATTTTTTCTCCCGCGCCATGTTAACAACTGAGTTTATGACTTCAATCGTACCTATATGACTTTCCTCATAAATTTCAAGCCTATTTTGGTTCCTTGGTGGGTTGTATACAACAGTTATTATAATGCTCTCTGACCCAGTATTTATGCGAGCAACAAGAAATTCCCTGAACTCACTTTCTATAGCCAAGTTTATTTCTTCAACTTGAATCCTCTCACTTATGAGCAGTGCTATCCCTCCACCAGTGTGTGTGTGTGTGTGTGTGTGTGTGTGTGTATATATATATATATATATATATATATATATATATATATATATATATATATATATATATATATATATATATATATATATATATATATATATATATATATAGCTTAATGACAATATTCACTTGCTTTTCGTGAACAGATTTATATACGTGCATACATACATACATACATACATACATACATACATACATGGACAAGGCAATGTTCAAAAATATTTGTGTAACCTATGTGAGGCCAAAACTTGAATATGCAGCCCTCTTTTGGAATCCGCACTTGAAAAAGCACATAGTTATGCTGGAAAAAGTTCAAAGACATGCCACGAAACTGGTGCCAGAAATACGCAATCTCAGGTTTGATGGGAGGCTGAGGGAACTAGATTTACCATCACTCGAAGCTAGAAGATTGGGGGGGGGACATAGTGACAGTCTTTGAATTCCTACATGGTTATGACAGAGTGGATTGGGCTCGATATTTTGATATGACTGGCACTAGAACTAGAGGTCATAGTTTGAAGCTTCATAAGAAAACTTCTTTGCACGATGTAAGGAAGTACTTTTTTAATGTAAGAGTAGTTGATAACTGGAGTTCGTTATGCGAGGAGGTAATTAATGTTAACTCAATCCATAGTTTTAAGAACGAGTATGATAAGTATCACTAAGTACAAAATGGAATTGATCAGGAGACGGGAGGTTACGAGCTTGGGGCTCTTTCCCGTTAGCACAATTAGGTAATTACAATAAGGTAAATACATACATGCATTCACCTGTCAAAAATACACCTGTCAACAGTAAGGAGTTAAGTTACCAAGTAGCACAGCTGTCTTATTTTTTCTTTTTGATTTCTTCTTTTATTTTTTATTTTTTTTTGCATAAACTGAGTTAGGTTTATAGTCTGATCCTGTGATAATCTACCTTGAAATAACCAGTTTAGCAGCTATGAAGAATATATAGCAGAAACAGGTGGGTGTCCCCTTACATACAAATTCAAAGTTTCTTTCAAGTAGGCTTTTGTTTTGCATTTTTTTTTCTTCTCAAATTACCAAAATCAAATTTTAAGCTAGGATGTGTATTACCAGAAAAGAGATGAACTGAGTAAGTATACAGTACTCATATGAAGATATAGAAATTGTGTGTGATGCTTAATAGAAACTTTTCTCTTTATTTTTTTCTCTATATTCTGTGAAAGGGAAAACATCAAAATGAGGCCATATCTGTCCCCAACCCCCCATCCAAAGATTGGGGGAGGGATGGTAGAGGACCTCTGTGGGATGTAGGGGGAGGAGGAGTGGCTGTTAAACGATTAAGGCAAAACGTCAAGGAATTGGAGACAATGGTAATAAACCTGAATAATAAAATTCGGAATATGGATATAGAAATGAAAGAGAATGAAACACTCAGAGAAGAAATAAGATTTTTTGGGGAAGCAAATAAAGCACAAGGGCAAGAGAGAAAAGAACTAGAAAAATGAATAAAGATACTAAAGGGAGAAGAGTGAACTAGAAATCAGAATGTATAAATAAGAAGGTAACAATAAACAGCTGAGTGACAACCAGAATGAATTAAATGTTAGTTCACTGTTCCCTTCTGAGAGAGACGAGATTGCAGCTTGGAATGTCCAGATGAAGGAAAACATCAAACACTATAAAAGAGAGTTCCAGGAGCTGAATACGGAATATGATGCTATGAAAACTTCCTTTGCTGATGCACAAAAGGGAAATGTGGCATTAAATGAGGCTGTGAGGGTGGTGGCACTGGAAAACATATAAACAGTCAACTATAAGGAAACAGTAATTGAAAATATGAAAGACACTGTGATGGAAAAGGCTAATCCACTGGTTAAACAGGCACTTGATAAAGAGAAGACAGTGGGAATCTTGGGTATAAGTGAATCCCAGGAGCCAACATGGCATAGGAGACTTGAAGAAAACAAAGCTAGGATTTTAGACCTGATAAGGAAGCTTGGAGGGGTATGTGGTCCTGAGAATATTGTAAACATTCATCAACTAGGGAAATATTCTAGGGAAGGAAAGCAAAGACCAACGAAAGCAACCTTTGAGAGAGGGGACACATGTAGAGAAATATTGATGAGGAAAAAAAGCCTAAAAGACCTTCAAGAAGTAAAAACAGTGTTCATTAGACCATACAGAACACGGAAAGGAATGGAAAGGACCAAAAACTTGTTGCAAAAGGCTAAAAGGTTAAATGAGGAAAGAAATGAAGAGGAGGAGAAAAATTTTCTTTTCAGAGCTCTTCCAGACAAAGGGGAGATAAAGTAGATAATGAAAAAAGATCAGGGGATAAGTCCTCATTAACATTGTTATGCACAATTGCTGATGGCAGAGTTGGTAAGCAGTAGAATTAAAAGATAGGATTCACAACAGTAAGGCAGATATAGTAGCAGTTACCGAGGCTAAGTTAAGTGAGGACATAAACAGTGTCATATTTTTTTCCTAAAGGCTTTAGAATATTAAAGGTTGAAAGATCTGAGAGGACTGTTGAAGGGATAGCACTACTCATAAGTGGAAGGTTTCAGGTTGAAGAAATAATCTTTGTTAGAGAAAGTGAGTTCAAGGAATTTCTTGTTGCTCGCATAAATACTGGATCAGAGAGCATCATAATATCTGTTGTATATAATCCATAAAGGAACCAATATAGGCTAGAAGTTTATGAGGAAAGTCATACAGGTACTATTGAAGTCATAACCTCAGTTGTTAACATTGCATGGGAGAGAAAATGTAGGATTTTGATTATGGGAGATTTTAATCATAGAGAGATAAATTGGATAAATCTTGACCCACACATTGGTGAGGATTCATTAGGGGCAAGATTCCTAGATTGCATACAAGGGAATTTCCTACACCAACATGTACTGAAACCTACGAGGGCCAGGGGTGGGGATAGTGTGCTGGATATTGAAACAATTTAGTATGAACCACCAATTGGAAAGCGTGACCACTGTGTGTTGTTGATGGAGTATATCATCAAAGACGTTCTGGCTAAGGGCATAGACACTGAGGACACGAGGAGAAACTATCTGAAATGAGATTACATCAAAATGAATTAGCTTTTCGCAGTTATTGACTGGAGGACCTTGTTTAAAACAAATCTGAGTTAGAAATGTATGACATCTTTTGTGAGGAATATGGGAAGATAGTAGATTGCTGCATACCGGTCACTAAAATAGGAGTAATTCATGCCAGAGAGAAATGGTTCAATAATGAGTGTAAGAAAACTAAGGAGCTGAGAGACAAATACTGGGAAAAGTATAGGAGGAGAAAAAATATAAATGCCTGGCAGACTTTTGAAAGAGCAAGAAATGATTGCCTAAGTAAAAGAAGAGAGGCAGGGAGAGACTATGAAAGCTAAGGAAACTCCCAAACTTTTAAACAGCTTTATCAGAGTAAAACTGAAGGTCAAAGAACAGGTTTTAAATCTTAAGAGAGTGGATGGAAGCATCACTAAGATGGATGGGGAGATCTGCGAAGAATTAAACAAGGAGATTCAGTCAGTATTTACAGTAGAAAATACCCCACCCCCTCAGATTGTAGAGATAGAAGCTCATGGTCCGGTATTAGAGAATATCATCTTTTCAGCTACAAAGTTATGCAAAGATCTGATGGAGTTAGATGTCCAAAAAGCTACAGGTCATGATGATATATCTCCTTATGTACTTAAGAAATGCGCAAATTCATTATCAGCGGCACTAAGTATCATATTTAAAAAGTCATTGGAGTCAGGGGAGATTCCAAGATGCTGGAAACAAGCAAGCATGATATCTATCTTCAAAAAAGGAAGGAGGGATATGGTTCTAAACTATAGACCTGTTTCCTTGACCAGCATAGTTTGCAAAGTTTTGGAGAAACTACTAAGGAAACATATCTCTCTTCATTTGGAATTCTTCAACTTTTTGTCAGTGAGACAACATGGCTTCAGAGAAGGTAGATCAACAGTGACAAACTTATCAGAATTTTGTGGTGAGTTATGCCGAACCTTACAGGAAAGAGAGGTTTGGGTAGATTGCATATTCCTAGACTTCTAGAAAGCATTTGACACTCTCCCACATCGGAGACTTATTAAGAGCTGCAGGCAATGGCAAGAATAGGTGGAAATGTCTTGGAATGGATAAAAACTTGCTTAGAAGGAAAGGAACAGATGGTTAAAGAAAGACACTCAGTGTCTGAGTGGAGAAGAGTTAGTAGTGGAGTTCCACAGGGTTCAGTGTTAGAGCCACTTTTTGTTCCTTGTATATGCATATGACCTACCAGAGTCTGCAAATTCATTCATGAATATGTTTGCAGATGATGCAAAGATTGTGGAAAAAAGTAAGAAACACGAACAATGGTAGAGAACTTCAGGAAGATCTAAATAGTCTGCATGAGTGGTCAGAAAAGTGGCTAATGAACTTCAACACTTCAAAATGTGAGGTAATGAGAATGGATACAAATGCAAGAAGCCCAAACTTGGCTGCTCCGTGGCAGTAGAACTTCACGAAACAGAGAATGAGAGAGATCTAGGGAGTAAACATACTGGCAGATTTGTCTCCAGAAATGCATAAATAAATGGCATAGAAAGGGCAGCATATGCTCTCTTAGCAAGTGTAAGGGTAGCCTTTAGGCACATGGACAAGGAAATGTTCAGAAATATTTATGTAACCTATGTGAGGCCAAAGCTTGAATATGCAGCCCCCTTTTGGAATCCGTACTTGGAAAAGCACGTAGTTAAGCTGCAAAAAGTTCATAGACAAGCCATGAAACTGGTGCCAGAAATACGCAGTTTCAGTTATGATGAGAGGCTGAGGAAATTAGACTTACCATCACTCAGAGCTAGAAGATTGAGGGGGGATATGCTTACGGTTTTTAAATTCCTTCATGGTTCTGACAGAGTAGATAGGGATCAATATTTTGATATGGCAGGCACTAGAACTAGAGGTCATTGTTTGAAGCTTCGGAAGGAAACGTTTTTACTGGATGTAAGGAAGTACTTTTTTAGTGTAAGAATACTTGATAACTGGAATTCACTAAGCGAGGAGGTAGTTAATGCTAACTCAATTCATAGTTTTAAGGACAAATATGATAAGTATCACTAAGTATAAAACAGAACCGACCTGGAGACGGGAAGTTATGAGCAAGGGGCTATTTCCCGTAACAACAATTAAGTAATTACAATTAGGTAATTACATACATACATACATACATGCACCCCCTCAGATTGCAGAGATAGGATCATGGGCTGGTATTAGAAACCCTCAACTTTTCACCCACAAAGATAAACAAAGCGCAGATGGAGTTAGATGCCCATAAACCTACAGGTCCTGATGATATATCCCCTTATGTACTTAAGAAATGTGCTAAATCAGTATCGGCGGCACTGTGTATCATATTTGAAAAGTCACTGGAATCAGGGGAGATTCCAAAATGCTGGTAACAAGTGAACGTGGTACCTATCTTCAAAAGTGGAAGGAGGGATATGGCTCTAAACTATAGACCTGTTTCCTTGACCAGCATAGTTTGCAAACTTATGGAGAAACTACTAAGAAAAGATATCTCTCTTTACTTGGAATCCTTCAACTTTTTGTCAGTGAGACAACATGGTTTCAGAGAAGGTATATCAACAGTAACAAACTTATTAGAATTTTTTGAAGAGTTAAGCCGAATCTTACATGAAAGAGAGGGCTGGGCAGATTACATATTCCTAGCATTCCAAAAGGCCTTTGATACGGTTCCACATGGGAGACTTATTAAGAGCTGCAGGCAATGGCAAGAATAGGTGGAAATGTCTTGGAATGGATACAAACTTGCTTAGAAGGAAGGTAAAAAATGGTTAAAGTAAGACACTCAGTGTCTGAGTGGAGAAGAGTTAGAAGTGGTGATCCACAGGGTTCAGTTTTAGGGCCATTTTTGTTCGTTGTATATGCAAATGACATACCAAAGTCTGCAAATTCATTCATGAATATGTTTGCAGATGATGCAAAGATTGTGGAAAAAAGTAAGAAACAAGAACAATGGTAGAGAACTTCAGGAAGACCTATATATATTGCATGAGTAGTCAGAAAAATGGGTAATGAAAGTCAGTTCTTCTAAATGTAAGGTAATGAGAATGGGTACAAGTGCAAGAAGGCCCAAGCTAGAATACTTAATAGCAGGAGCAGAACTTCACGAGACAGAGAATGAGAGAGATCTAGAGTGTAAACAAGCTGGCAGAATTATATCCAGAAATGCATAAAAATGGTGTCTTGAATATATTTCAAGACAGTTTATTTCTACGTACATTATGTAAGTGTTAGTTTGCATATAGTTTCGTTTATTGTAACGTAAGTGCATAAATGTATACTTTTAGACTTCGCATGTATACTTATTAAGTTCTATCATGTATACACGTATATTCGTATGTATAATGTGTAGTTTATTAGGGAGGCTGGCCGTAGAAGACGTGGAGAAAGGAATGTAGGTCACTAATGGATTTTAGCCATTAACCCTTCACCTCCTTGATAACGCCTCGTTGAACAAAGAACTGTTGTAAGCAAGTCATAAGTCAACTTAGTCCTAGTACCAAGGACCCCGACAAACTAGAGGAGTTTGTGGGACTTTCTTACAAATAGTTAGTTGCCGTCGTGAGATGCTACGAGGCACTCATTCTTACTGTGTTTGTTAACAGTACTTATAAGTTTATTATTAGTGGTACTTGTGAGACGTTACGAGACACCCAGTCCTATAAAACAGAAGATACGTTTTTGATTCGGAGTCCCGTGATTGCTGACGACATCAGGGTTGTCCGGACAGATGAGTACAGATTCATTGTATTTCTAACAATATTTATAACTACGTGTGAGGGACAGAATGAGCTCATTTAATTGAACACTCGTAGGTAGAATGTATGTTAGAAAATGTATTATTCTGTATGAGGAAGTTTTAATTTAAGGTGAGGAGAGTTTATTTAAATATTCACATATCAGCAGTTCATAAACCCCCATATAAAATATTTGCATGTATGTTTATGCATGTAATATTAATTATATTTTATTGGTAGAGGATTTAATTTTGAGATCGTGGTAGGCCTCTACTGAAGCCGTGTCAGGATTTCCGAATTTAGGGGGTTATAAGATCGAAGGGTAAATAACACACAGGAAATCCTCCACAGCTTTTGGTCCTTCGAACCGGATGAGAATTGGTGTGGTAATGGTGAAAATAGTGTACCTTTTAGATAAGCTCCCACCTTGTAAGAAGTTAGTGTAAAACTCTACGGTTAAAATCGTCCACATTTTAGCGAAAACAGGGAGGAGCATTGCATGTATTTGCATGAATATTGCAAATCTAACTTTGAAATTTAAGTGGTTGTTGAAATAAATAAGAGAATCCTTTTCCCACGTGGATAAAGCGTTTCTCTATCTGTGGAAACGAAATATACTTTCGTAGTTGAGCGTCCATTAAGTAATTTGGATATTAGTACCCAATTTCGGCTGGGTGAACAGTGGTTTTTAGGGATTTGTGTGTTTACATATTTCCCATTTAACGATATCTAGAATGTCGTATTGATTCCTTTGTTTACGTAAATAAACAGAAGGTAGTGACCCACCTACTGCTAGGTGCACAGTGTCGTTTGAGGAACAGTGTGGTTTGCATTACACTTTCCATTTACTGTTGCTGACTTAACAGTGTCGTTTAACTGATGAAAAGTGTGTTTTACACTTTGAGGATTGGCGTCATAATTGACGGAATTAAATAACTGTATGTTATTATCTTGAGATTTGGAAGATTGTCCTTTGATACTCTTTACAGAGTGATTGTTTGTTGCATTGTGGATGCATAAAGAAGATCGTGGATTCTTTGATGATAAAATTGCATCAACTATTTGTTTGTTGTTTTATGTTCTATTTGCTTTCTCAATATGTCGGTTAAACCTGAGGCATTAAAACGCCTTCGGGAATTGGTTCAACGTGATTGTGTTCAGTGTCAAACAGAACTTGCCAAAGATGATGAGACACTTGTTGTTAATTATTTAGAAAGATGTCATCATACGCTAACAGAAAGATTCGGAAGATTTGATAGGAAATATGAAGAATATGTCGAGAATAAGCCCCTTAAAAGGGATTCTGAAGAGGAGGATACAGAACATGACAATCTAGCTGAAACAGTAAATAATATTAGCTTAGCTGTCCTAGAACGGATTCGTAAGTTAGGAACTATGAAGAATACTAGAGCTCCTAGTTCCGAGAGTTCAAGCCTCCCCAGTGGGCAACCCACACCTAAATTTCCTGAAGTAAAAATACCACAGTTCTCTGGAAACTATGATGAATGGCACGAGTTTTGGGATACGTTCGATAGTTTAGTACATAGTACTTCTATGGCAACTATGACAAAGTTTACCATCTTAAGAAATGCCCTGAAAGGAGATGCAAAAGACACCATAAAGGGATATCCTGTTGCTAGTGAGAGTTATGATGAATGCATTCAACAGCTGCAAGCTGTTTATGCCAGCAAGGACAGGATTGTACGAAATTTAATGAGGAAATTGGTAAAGTTACCAACTCCTTCTTCTCATTATTCATCACTTTTTAAGTTCAAGCAGGAAGTAGAAGCCATTACTCGAAGTCTGAAAAATTATAGAGACATGAAGAATACTGATTGGGTGTTTTCAGAACTCATGATGATGAAATTGCCAGAAGATGTTGAGAACTGGATTAGCATGAAAATAGACACAAAATATCCTACATATGAAACCCTCTTGAAGGAACTGGGAAAATATGTATATCATATAGAGGGCAACAATACAAAGGGTAACACAAAGGGAGAGACCCAAACCTCCCAGAGAGATGAGATACAGTTCTATAAAAAGAATGTGGGTAGTTATGGTGCTACTGCAAATGTAGTAAATAGTAAAACAGAATGTGTATTCTGTGGTTGGCAAGGTCATAAGTCTGAACAGTGTAATAAAGTAGTAAGCATAAATGAACGCAGAGACAAATTGAGAGACAATAACAAATGTCTGAGATGTACACAGTCAGGGCATTATACAAATAAATGTTACACTCAGTTAAACTGTAAGAAGTGTAAGAAAAATGGTCATCATGCAGCCTTGTGTTATGAACAAGAGTCATATTTTCGTAGCAGGTTTGAAGAACCTTCATTTCTGAATGAACAGTCAGAAAATGGTTCAAATATAGATGAGTCAAGCAATGAGCAAGAACATTCTGACTCAGGAAAGAACAAGAAACATGTTGGTGCGATGACTATGAAGGCAGTACAGAGGCAAATGGTGAAGCCGAGTTTACCTTCATGTGCTCTGCCTACTGCAAGTGGAAAAATAAGCAGCTCAAAGGGAAATCTTTGGGTAAATACTAGGTCATTCTTTGATACAGGTTCCCAGTGTTCCTTTATAACTAGGGAATTAGCTGAAAGGCTTAAATTAAGCCCAGTAGATGAAATGTCTCTTGGTATTGATGCATTTCGTTCTGAGACGAAGGAAGGAAGTTTTCCTGTCGTAAATGTAGTTATCAAATTGGGGAAAAGAAGAGCCAGAGTTAAATTACTCGTAGTTGATGACATGGTAATTAGCATCCACACTCCAGGACTAGCAAAGGCTGCAAATGTGTTAAAGTCTAATGGTCACAAGTTGGCTGATGAAGATATTTATAGTGATGTACTGGAAAACATTGGCATTGTTATTGGTGCCTTACATTTTAGTCAGTTTGTTAGTGGTATTAACAAGTGGGATGTCTATACTTTGATGGAAACACCAGGTGGTGTCATGTTGTATGGCCATATTCCTCGTGATACTCAACATGGGTCCAGTAGTGTACAAAACCAACTTGTTATGCGAGTAGGAACACAGTTATTGCCTACTACAACACAAGAGTTGATTGATGAGGCCAAAAGGCCAGTTAATAAGTTGTTGAATGAAGAGACCATAGAGCCTGTTAATAAGTTGTTGATTGAAGAGGCCATAGAGCCTGTTAATAAGTTGTGGGAGCCAGAGAGTATAGGAGTAAAGCAAGAAGTGCATTACGAAGATAAAACTACACTTAGAAGTTTTACAGAGTACGTTCCCTTGAAGCCTATCCACACTCCACTCCTGCACAATTTTCAGAGTGCCTTTGGACAAATGAAGTCTCTAATAGAACAGTTGGAGGAAATATTGGAGAATGTTCATGTGGGTAATTTGTTGGATGCTTGTACCAGTGAAGAGAAACAGTTTGATATATGCAATACTGCAGATGTAGAGTGGGAAAAGACCAAAATATCACTGCAAGCACTAAATTCCAACAATGCAAGACTTCAAAGGGTACTGGATCAGCGCCTTTCTGAAAATTCTAGATCTCCTAAAGTATCAATCTTTAGTTTAATCTGGAATGTTAATACAGACAAGTTGTCTTTGAAAAGTCTGAAGGCTAGAGAAGATGAGTTGACCAAACTTAAACTTCTGTCACTGGTGGGTATACTTTTGGACCCCTTAGGTCTAATATCACCCTTACTAAGAAGAGGAAAATTTCTTATTCAGAGAGCTTGGTCTGAAAAGCTCTCATGGGAATATCTGTTGTCAGAAGTATACGAAGAGGAATCATCAAATTATGAAAGATCTGAACGTCAAGCTGCCCAAAGGGTTAAAGAATTGTGGGCACGCTTAATCATTGATGATAAATTGTAGTACTGATGGGGAGACCCTCCATTTTTTCCTTTTTGGAGGGGCCCAGGATGTCTTGAATATATTTCAAGACAGTTTATTTCTACGTACATTATGTAAGTGTTAGTTTGCATATAGTTTCGTTTATTGTAACGTAAGTGCATAAATGTATACTTTTAGACTTCGCATGTATACTTATTAAGTTCTATCATGTATACACGTATATTCGTATGTATAATGTGTAGTTTATTAGGGAGACTGGCCGTAGAAGACGTGGAGAAAGGAATGTAGGTCACTAATGGATTTTAGCCATTAACCCTTCACCTCCTTGATAACGCCTCGTTGAACAAAGAACTGTTGTAAGCAAGTCATAAGTCAACTTAGTCCTAGTACCAAGGACCCCGACAAACTAGAGGAGTTTGTGGGACTTTCTTACAAATAGTTAGTTGCCGTCGTGAGATGCTACGAGGCACTCATTCTTACTGTGTTTGTTAACAGTACTTATAAGTTTATTATTAGTGGTACTTGTGAGACGTTACGAGACACCCAGTCCTATAAAACAGAAGATACGTTTTTGATTCGGAGTCCCGTGATTGCTGACGACATCAGGGTTGTCCGGACAGATGAGTACAGATTCATTGTATTTCTAACAATATTTATAACTACGTGTGAGGGACAGAATGAGCTCATTTAATTGAACACTCGTAGGTAGAATGTATGTTAGAAAATGTATTATTCTGTATGAGGAAGTTTTAATTTAAGGTGAGGAGAGTTTATTTAAATATTCACATATCAGCAGTTCATAAACCCCCATATAAAATATTTGCATGTATGTTTATGCATGTAATATTAATTATATTTTATTGGTAGAGGATTTAATTTTGAGATCGTGGTAGGCCTCTACTGAAGCCGTGTCAGGATTTCCGAATTTAGGGGGTTATAAGATCGAAGGGTAAATAACACACAGGAAATCCTCCACAAATGGCATAGTAAGGGCAGCATATGCTTTCTTAGCTAATGTAAGGGCAGCTTTCATGCACATGGACAAGGAAATGTTCAGAAATATTTATGTAACCTATGTTAGGCCAAAGCTTGATATTGCAGCCCACTTTTAGTATCCAAACTTTAAAAGGCACATAGTTAAACTGGGAAAAGTTCAAAGAAATGCCAAGAAAATGGTTCCATACATACACAATCTCAGTTATGAGGAGAGGCTGAGGGAATTAGACTTACCATCACTCGAAGCTAGAAGAATGAGGTAGCGCTATTTTGATATGACTGGCACTAGAACTACAGGCCATAGTTTGAAGCTTCATAAGAAAACTTCTTTGCAGGATGTAAGGAAGTAGTTTTTAGTGTAAGAGAGTTGTTGATGATTGGAATTCGCTAAGCGAGGGGGTAGTTAATGCTAACTCAATCCATAGTTTTAAGGACAAGTATGATAAGTATCACTAAGTACAGAAATGGAACCGATCAGGAGACGGGAAGTTAGGAGCTTCGAGCTCTTTTCCTTAAGCACAATTAGGTAATTACAATTAAGTACTCACACATCCTTAAATCTCCTCTTTGGCCCACCTTTCCCCCTTCCGCGAA
>JAXCGZ010002658.1:0-42092 GCA_037179515.1 Halocaridina rubra
GTTCATATTACCAATTCTCCAACCTCACTCGTTGCTTCATTTTAGCATTTAATTCAAATCCCAATCTCATTCGGGCCATGAAATTACCAAATAAGCACATTACATATGTGAAAACATGAATCATTTTTTACCCCGACCGGGACTCGAACCTAGGACTTATGATTACTAAGTCAAGGCGCTACCACTACACCACAGAAGGTTACAAGGAATCCAACCTTATAGCTTATATCTGCTATACTTAGGAATGAACGCATTCTAACTGAATGCCGCTATGTTCATATTACAGATTCCCCAACCTCACTCGTGGCTTCATTTTAGCATTTAATTCAAATCCCAATCTCATTCGGGGCATGAAATTACCAAATAAGCACATTACATATGTGAAAACACGAATCATTTTTTACCCCGACCGGGACTCGAACCTAGGACATATGATTACTAAGTCAAGGCGCTACCACTACACCACAGAAGGTTAAAAGGAATCCAACCTTATAGCTTATATCTGCTATACTTAGGAATGAACGCATTCTAACTAAATGCCTCTATGTTCATATTACAGATTCCCCAACCTCACTCGTGGCTTCATTTTAGCATTTAATTCAAATCCCAATCTCATTCGGGCCATGAAATTACCAAATAAGCACATTTCATATGTGAAAACATGAATCATATTTTTACCCCGACCGGGACTCGAACCTAGGACTTATGATTACTAAGTCAAGGCGCTACTACTACACCACAGAAGGTTAAATGGAATCCAACCTAATAGCTTATATCTGCTATACTTAGGAATGAACGCATTCTAACTGAATGCCACTGTGTTCATATTACAGATTCCCCAACCTCACTCGTGGCTTCATTTTAGCATTTAATTCAAATACCAATCTCATTCGGGCCATGAAATTACCAAATAAGCACATTACATATGTGAAAACATGAATCATATTTTTACCCCGACCGGGACTCGAACCTAGGACTTATGATTACTAAGTCAAGGCGATACCACTACACCACAGAATGTTAAAAGGAATCCAACCTTATAGCTTATATCTGCTATACTTAGGAATGAACGCATTCTAACAGAATGCCACTATGTTCATATTACAGATTCCCCAACCTCACTCATGGCTTCATTTTAGCAGTTAATTCAAATCCCAATCTCATTCGGGCCATGAAATTACCAAATAAGCACATTACATATGTGAAAACATGAATCATTTTTTATCCCGACCGGGACTCGAACCTAGGACTTATGATTACTAAGTCAAGACGCTACCACTACACCACAGAAGGTTAAAAGGAATCCAACCTTATAGCTTATATCTGCTATACTTAGGAATGAACGCATTCTAACTGAATGCCACTATGTTCATATTACAGATTCCCCAACCTCACTCGTGGCTTCATTTTAGCATTTAATTCAAATCCCAATCTCATTCGGGCCATGAAATTACCAAATAAGCACATTACATATGTGAAAACATGAATCATTTTTTACCCCGACCGGGACTCGAACCTAGGACTTATGATTACTAAGTCAAGGCGCTACCACTACACCACAGAAGGTTAAAAGGAATCCAACCTTATAGCTTATATCTGCTATACTTAGGAATGAACGCATTCTAACTGAATGCCACTATGTTCATATTACAGATTCCCCAACCTCACTCGTGGCTTCATTTTAGCATTTAATTCAAATCCCAATCTCATTCTGGCCATGAAATTACCAAATAAGCACATTACATATGTGAAAACATGAATCATTTTTTACCCAGACCGGGACTCGAACCTAGGACTTATGATTACTAAGTCAAGGCGCTACCACTACACCACAGAAGGTTAAAAGGAATCCAACCTTATAGCTTATATCTGCTATACTTAGGAATGAACGCATTCTAACTGAATGCCACTATCTTCATATTACAGATTCCCCAACCTCACTCGTATCTTCATTTTAGCATTTAATTCAAATCCCAATCTCATTCGGGCCATGAAATTACCAAATAAGCACATTACATATGTGAAAACACGAATCATTTTTTACCTCGACCGGGACTCGAACATAGGACTTATGATTACTAAGTCAAGGCGCTACCACTACACCACAGAAGGTTAAAAGGAATCCAACCTTATAGCTTATATCTGCTATACTTAGGAATGAACGCATTCTAACTAAATGCCACTATGTTCATATTACAGATTCCCAAACCTCACTCGTGGCTTCATTTTAGCATTTAATTCAAATCCCAATCTCATTCGGGCCATGAAATTACCAAATAAGCACATTACATATGTGAAAACATGAATCATTTTTTTACCCCGACCGAGACTCGAACCAGGGACTTATGATTACTAAGTCAAGGCGCTACTACTACACCACAGAAGGTTAAATGGAATCCAACCTAATAGCTTATATCTGCTATACTTAGGAATGAACGCATTCTAACTGAATGCCACTGTGTTCATATTACAGATTCCCCAACCTCACTCGTGGCTTCATTTTAGCATTTAATTCAAATCCCAATCTCATTCGGGCATGAAATTACCAAATAAGCACATTACATATGTGAAAACATGAATCATTTTTTACCCCGAACGGGACTCGAACCTAGGACTTATGATTACTAAGTCAAGGCGCTACCACTACACCACAGAAGGTTACAAGGAATCCAACCTTATAGCTTATATCTGCTATACTTAGGAATGAACGCATTCTAACTGAATGCCACTATGTTCATATTACAGATTCCCCAACCTCACTCGTGGCTTCATTTTAGCATTTAATTCAAATCCCAATCTCATTCGGGCCATGAAATTACCAAATAAGCACATTACATATGTGAATACATGAATCATTTTTTACCCCGACCGGGACTCGAACCTAGGACTTATGATTACTAGGTCAAGGCGCTACCACTACACCACAGAAGGTTAAAAGGAATCCAACCTTATAGCTTATATCTGCTATACTTAGGAATGAACGCATTCTAACTGAATGCCACTATGTTCATATTACCAATTCCCCAACCTCACTCGTGGCTTCATTTTAGCATTTAATTCAAATCCCAATCTCGTTCGGGCCATGAAATTACCAAATAAGCACATTACATATGTGAAAACATGAATAATTTTTTACCCCGACCGGGACTCGAACCTAGGACTTATGATTCCTAAGTCAAGGCGCTACCACTACACCACAGAAGGTTAAAAGGAATCCAACCTTATAGCTTATATCTGCTATACTTAGGAATGAACGCATTCTAACTGAATGCCACTATGTTCATATTACAGATTCCCCAACCTCACTCGTGGCTTCATTTTAGCATTTAATTCAAATCCCAATCTCATTCGGGCCATGAAATTACCAAATAAGCACATTACATATGTGAAAACATGAATCATATTTTTACCCTGACCGGGACTCGAACCTAGGACTTATGATTACTAAGTCAAGGCGCTACCACTACACCACAGAAGGTTAAAAGGAATCCAACCTTATAGCTTATATCTGCTATACTTAGGAATGAACGCATTTTAACAGAATGCTACTATGTTCATATTACAGATTCCCCAACCTCACTCGTGGCTTCATTTTAGCATTTAATTCAAATCCCAATCTCATTCGGGCCATGAAATTACCAAATAAGCACATTACATATGTGAAAACATGAATCATTTTTTTACCCCGACCGGGACTTGAACCTGGGACTTATGATTACTAAGTCAAGGCGCTACTACTACACCACAGAAGGTTAAAAGGAATCCAAACTAATAGCTTATATCTGCTATACTTAGGAATGAACGCATTCTAACTGAATGCCACTATGTTCATATTACAGATTCCCCAACCTCACTCGTGGCTTCATTTTAGCATTTAATTCAAATCCCAATCTCATTCGGGCCATGAAATTACCAAATAAGCACATTACATATGTGAAAACATAAATCACTTTTTACTCCGACCGGGACTCGAACCTAGGACTTATGATTACTAAGTCAAGGCGCTACCACTACACCACAGAAGGTTAAAAGAAATCCAACCTTATAGCTTATATCTGCTATACTTAGGAATGAACGCATTCTAACTGAATGCCACTATGTTCATATTACAGATTCCCCAAACTCACTCGTGGCTTCATTTTAGCATTTAATTCAAATCCCAATCTCATTCTGGCCATGAAATTACCAAATAAGCACATTACATATGTTGATACATGAATCATTTTTTACCCCGACCGGGACTCGAACCTAGGACTTATGATTACTAAGTCAAGGCGCTACCACTACACCACAGAAGGTTAAAAGGAATCCAACCTTATAGCTTATATCTGCTATACTTAGGAATGAACGCATTCTAACTGAATGCCACTATGTTCATATTACCAATTCCCCAACCTCACTCGTGGCTTCATTTTAGCAGTTAATTCAAATCCCAATCTCATTCGGGCCTTGAAATTACCAAATAAGCACATTACATATGTGAAAACATGAATCATTTTTTACCCAGACCGGGACTCGAACCTAGGACTTATGATTACTAAGTCAAGGCGCTACCACTACACCACAGAAGGTTAAAAGGAATCCAACCTTATAGCTTATATCTGCTATACTTAGGAATGAACGCATTCTAACTGAATGCCACTATCTTCATATTACAGATTCCCCAACCTCACTCGTATCTTCATTTTAGCATTTAATTCAAATCCCAATCTCATTCGGGCCATGAAATTACCAAATAAGCACATTACATATGTGAAAACACGAATCATTTTTTACCTCGACCGGGACTCGAACATAGGACTTATGATTACTAAGTCAAGGCGCTACCACTACACCACAGAAGGTTAAAAGGAATCCAACCTTATAGCTTATATCTGCTATACTTAGGAATGAACGCATTCTAACTAAATGCCACTATGTTCATATTACAGATTCCCAAACCTCACTCGTGGCTTCATTTTAGCATTTAATTCAAATCCCAATCTCATTCGGGCCATGAAATTACCAAATAAGCACATTACATATGTGAAAACATGAATCATTTTTTTACCCCGAACGAGACTCGAACCTGGGACTTATGATTACTAAGTCAAGGCGCTACTACTACACCACAGAAGGTTAAATGGAATCCAACCTAATAGCTTATATCTGCTATACTTAGGAATGAACGCATTCTAACTGAATGCCACTGTGTTCATATTACAGATTCCCCAACCTCACTCGTGGCTTCATTTTAGCATTTAATTCAAATCCCAATCTCATTCGGGCATGAAATTACCAAATAAGCACATTACATATATGAAAACATGAATCATTTTTTACCCCGAACGGGACTCGAACCTAGGACTTATGATTACTAAGTCAAGGCGCTACCACTACACCACAGAAGGTTAAAAGGAATCCAACCTTATAGCTTATATCTGCTATACTTAGGAATGAACGCATTCTAACTGAATGCCACTGTGTTCATATTACAGATTCCCCAACCTCACTCGTGGCTTCATTTTAGCATTTAATTCAAATACCAATCTCATTCGGGCCATGAAATTACCAAATAAGCACATTACATATGTGAAAACATGAATCATATTTTTACCCAGACCGGGACTCGAACCTAGGACTTATGATTACTAAGTCAAGGCGATACCACTACACCACAGAATGTTAAAAGGAATCCAACCTTATAGCTTATATCTGCTATACTTAGGAATGAACGCATTCTAACAGAATGCCACTATGTTCATATTACAGATTCCCCAACCTCACTCATGGCTTCATTTTAGCAGTTAATTCAAATCCCAATCTCATTCGGGCCATGAAATTACCAAATAAGCACATTACATATGTTAAAACATGAATCATTTTTTATCCCGACCGGGACTCGAACCTAGGACTTATGATTACTAAGTCAAGACGCTACCACTACACCACAGAAGGTTAAAAGGAATCCAACCTTATAGCTTATATCTGCTATACTTAGGAATGAACGCATTCTAACTGAATGCCACTATGTTCATATTACAGATTCCCCAACCTCACTCGTGGCTTCATTTTAGCATTTAATTCAAATCCCAATCTCATTCGGGCCATGAAATTACCAAATAAGCACATTACATATGTGAAAACATGAATCATTTTTTACCCCGACCGGGACTCGAACCTAGGACTTATGATTACTAAGTCAAGGCGCTACCACTACACCACAGAAGGTTAAAAGGAATCCAACCTTATAGCTTATATCTGCTATACTTAGGAATGAACGCATTCTAACTGAATGCCACTATGTTCATATTACAGATTCCCCAACCTCACTCGTGGCTTCATTTTAGCATTTAATTCAAATCCCAATCTCATTCTGGCCATGAAATTACCATATAAGCACATTACATATGTGAAAACATGAATCATTTTTTACCCAGACCGGGACTCGAACCTAGGACTTATGATTACTAAGTCAAGGCGCTACCACTACACCACAGAAGGTTAAAAGGAATCCAACCTTATAGCTTATATCTGCTATACTTAGGAATGAACGCATTCTAACTGAATGCCACTATCTTCATATTACAGATTCCCCAACCTCACTCGTATCTTCATTTTAGCATTTAATTCAAATCCCAATCTCATTCGGGCCATGAAATTACCAAATAAGCACATTACATATGTGAAAACACGAATCATTTTTTACCTCGACCGGGACTCGAACATAGGACTTATGATTACTAAGTCAAGGCGCTACCACTACACCACAGAAGGTTACAAGGAATCCAACCTTATAGCTTATATCTGCTATACTTAGGAATGAACGCATTCTAACTGAATGCCACTATGTTCATATTACAGATTCCCCAACCTCACTCGTGGCTTCATTTTAGCATTTAATTCAAATCCCAATCTCATTCGGGCCATGAAATTACCAAATAAGCACATTACATATGTGAAAACATAAATCATTGTTTACCCCGACCGGGACTCGAACCTAGGACTTATGATTATTAAGTCAAGGCGCTACCACTACACCACAGAAGGTTAAAAGGAATCCAACCTTATAGCTTATATCTGCTATACTTAGGAATGAACGCATTCTAACTGAATGCCACTATGTTCATATTACAGATTCCCCAAACTCACTCGTGGCTTCATTTTAGCATTTAATTCAAATCCCAATCTCATTCGGGCCATGAAATTACCAAATAAGCACATTACATATGTGAAAACATGAATCATTTTTTACCCCGACCGGGACTCGAACCTAGGACTTATGATTACTAAGTCAAGGCGCTACCACTACACCACAGAAGGTTAAAAGGAATCCAACCTTATAGCTTATATCTGCTATACTTAGGAATGAACGCATTCTAACTGAATGCCACTATGTTCATATTACAGATTCCCCAACCTCACTCGTGGCTTCATTTTAGCAGTTAATTCAAATCCCAATCTCATTCGGGCCATGAAATTACCAAATAAGCACATTACATATGTGAATAAATGAATCATTTTTTACCCCGACCGGGACTCGAACCTAGGACTTATGATTACTAAGTCAAGGCGCTACCACTACGCCACAGAAGGTTAAAAGGAATCCAACCTTATAGCTTATATCTGCTATACTTAGGAATGAACGCATTCTAACTGAATGCCGCTATGTTCATATTACAGATTCCCCAACCTCACTCGTGGCTTCATTTTAGCATTTAATTCAAATCCCAATCTCATTCGGGGCATGAAATTACCAAATAAGCACATTACATATGTGAAAACACGAATCATTTTTTACCCCGACCGGGACTCGAACCTAGGACATATGATTACTAAGTCAAGGCGCTACCACTACACCACAGAAGGTTAAAAGGAATCCAACCTTATAGCTTATATCTGCTATACTTAGGAATGAACGCATTCTAACTAAATGCCTCTATGTTCATATTACAGATTCCCCAACCTCACTCGTGGCTTCATTTTAGCATTTAATTCAAATCCCAATCTCATTCGGGCCATGAAATTACCAAATAAGCACATTACATATGTGAAAACATGAATCATATTTTTACCCCGACCGGGACTCGAACCTAGGACTTATGATTACTAAGTCAAGGCGCTACTACTACACCACAGAAGGTTAAATGGAATCCAACCTAATAGCTTATATCTGCTATACTTAGGAATGAACGCATTCTAACTGAATGCCACTGTGTTCATATTACAGATTCCCCAACCTCACTCGTGGCTTCATTTTAGCATTTAATTCAAATACCAATCTCATTCGGGCCATGAAATTACCAAATAAGCACATTACATATGTGAAACCATGAATCATTTTTTACCCCGACCGGGACTCGAACCTAGGACTTATGATTACTAAGTCAAGGCGCTACCACTACACCACAGAAGGTTAAAAGGAATCCAACCTTATAGCTTATATCTGCTATACTTAGGAATGAACGCATTCTAACTGAATGCCACTATGTTCATATTACAGATTCCCCAACCTCACTCGTGGCTTCATTTTAGCATTTAATTCAAATCCCAATCTCATTTGGGCCATGAAATTACCAAATAAGCACATTACATATGTGAAAACATGAATCATTTTTTACCCCGACCGGGACTCGAACCTAGGACTTATGATTACTAAGTCAAGGCGCTACCACTACACCACAGAAGGTTAAAAGGAATCCAACCTTATAGCTTATATCTGCTATACTTAGGAATGAACGCATTCTAACTGAATGCCACTATGTTCATATTACAGATTCCCCAACCTCACTCGTGGCTTCATTTTAGCATTTAATTCAAATCCCAATCTCATTCGGGCCATGAAATTACCAAATAAGCGCATTACATATGTGAATACATGAATCATTTTTTACCCCGACCGGGACTCGAACCTAGGACTTATGATTACTAAGTCAAGGCGCTACCACTACACCACAGAAGGTTAAAAGGAATCCAACCTTATAGCTTATATCTGCTATACTTAGGAATGAACGCATTCTAACTGAATTCCACTATGTTCATATTACCAATTCCCCAACCTCACTCGTTGCTTCATTTTAGCATTTAATTCAAATCCCAATCTCATTCGGGCCATGAAATTACCAAATAAGCACATTACATATGTGAAAACATGAATCATTTTTTACCCCGACCGGGACTCGAACCTAGGACTTATGATTACTAAGTCAAGGCGCTACCACTACACCACAGAAGGTTACAAGGAATCCAACCTTATAGCTTATATCTGCTATACTTAGGAATGAACGCATTCTAACTGAATGCCGCTATGTTCATATTACAGATTCCCCAACCTCACTCGTGGCTTCATTTTAGCATTTAATTCAAATCCCAATCTCATTCGGGGCATGAAATTACCAAATAAGCACATTACATATGTGAAAACACGAATCATTTTTTACCCCGACCGGGACTCGAACCTAGGACATATGATTACTAAGTCAAGGCGCTACCACTACACCACAGAAGGTTAAAAGGAATCCAACCTTATAGCTTATATCTGCTATACTTAGGAATGAACGCATTCTAACTAAATGCCTCTATGTTCATATTACAGATTCCCCAACCTCACTCGTGGCTTCATTTTAGCATTTAATTCAAATCCCAATCTCATTCGGGCCATGAAATTACCAAATAAGCACATTACATATGTGAAAACATGAATCATATTTTTACCCCGACCGGGACTCGAACCTAGGACTTATGATTACTAAGTCAAGGCGCTACTACTACACCACAGAAGGTTAAATGGAATCCAACCTAATAGCTTATATCTGCTATACTTAGGAATGAACGCATTCTAACTGAATGCCACTGTGTTCATATTACAGATTCCCCAACCTCACTCGTGGCTTCATTTTAGCATTTAATTCAAATACCAATCTCATTCGGGCCATGAAATTACCAAATAAGCACATTACATATGTGAAAACATGAATCATATTTTTACCCCGACCGGGACTCGAACCTAGGACTTATGATTACTAAGTCAAGGCGATACCACTACACCACAGAATGTTAAAAGGAATCCAACCTTATAGCTTATATCTGCTATACTTAGGAATGAACGCATTCTAACAGAATGCCACTATGTTCATATTACAGATTCCCCAACCTCACTCATGGCTTCATTTTAGCAGTTAATTCAAATCCCAATCTCATTCGGGCCATGAAATTACCAAATAAGCACATTACATATGTGAAAACATGAATCATTTTTTATCCCGACCGGGACTCGAACCTAGGACTTATGATTACTAAGTCAAGGCGCTGCCACTACACCACAGAAGGTTAAAAGGAATCCAACCTTATAGCTTATATCTGCTATACTTAGGAATGAACGCATTCTAACTGAATGCCACTATGTTCATATTACAGATTCCCCAACCTCACTCGTGGCTTCATTTTAGCATTTAATTCAAATCCCAATCTCATTCGGGCCATGAAATTACCAAATAAGCACATTACATATGTGAAAACATGAATCATTTTTTACCCAGACCGGGACTCGAACCTAGGACTTATGATTACTAAGTCAAGGCGCTACCACTACACCACAGAAGGTTAAAAGGAATCCAACCTTATAGCTTATATCTGCTATACTTAGGAATGAACGCATTCTAACTGAATGCCACTATCTTCATATTACAGATTCCCCAACCTCACTCGTATCTTCATTTTAGCATTTAATTCAAATCCCAATCTCATTCGGGCCATGAAATTACCAAATAAGCACATTACATATGTGAAAACACGAATCATTTTTTACCTCGACCGGGACTCGAACATAGGACTTATGATTACTAAGTCAAGGCGCTACCACTACACCACAGAAGGTTAAAAGGAATCCAACCTTATAGCTTATATCTGCTATACTTAGGAATGAACGCATTCTAACTAAATGCCACTATGTTCATATTACAGATTCCCAAACCTCACTCGTGGCTTCATTTTAGCATTTAATTCAAATCCCAATCTCATTCGGGCCATGAAATTACCAAATAAGCACATTACATATGTGAAAACATGAATCATTTTTTTACCCCGACCGAGACTCGAACCTGGGACTTATGATTACTAAGTCAAGGCGCTACTACTACACCACAGAAGGTTAAATGGAATCCAACCTAATAGCTTATATCTGCTATACTTAGGAATGAACGCATTCTAACTGAATGCCACTGTGTTCATATTACAGATTCCCCAACCTCACTCGTGGCTTCATTTTAGCATTTAATTCAAATCCCAATCTCATTCGGGCATGAAATTACCAAATAAGCACATTACATATGTGAAAACATGAGTCATTTTTTACCCCGAACGGGACTCGAACCTAGGACTTATGATTACTAAGTCAAGGCGCTACCACTACACCACAGAAGGTTACAAGGAATCCAACCTTATAGCTTATATCTGCTATACTTAGGAATGAACGCATTCTAACTGAATGCCACTATGTTCATATTACAGATTCCCCAACCTCACTCGTGGCTTCATTTTAGCATTTAATTCAAATCCCAATCTCATTCGGGCCATGAAATTACCAAATAAGCACATTACATATGTGAATACATGAATCATTTTTTACCCCGACCGGGACTCGAACCTAGGACTTATGATTACTAGGTCAAGGCGCTACCACTACACCACAGAAGGTTAAAAGGAATCCAACCTTATAGCTTATATCTGCTATACTTAGGAATGAACGCATTCTAACTGAATGCCACTATGTTCATATTACCAATTCCCCAACCTCACTCGTGGCTTCATTTTAGCATTTAATTCAAATCCCAATCTCGTTCGGCCCATGAAATTACCAAATAAGCACATTACATATGTGAAAACATGAATCATTTTTTACCCCGACCGGGACTCGAACCTAGGACTTATGATTCCTAAGTCAAGGCGCTACCACTACACCACAGAAGGTTAAAAGGAATCCAACCTTATAGCTTATATCTGCTATACTTAGGAATGAACGCATTCTAACTGAATGCCACTATGTTCATATTACAGATTCCCCAACCTCACTCGTGGCTTCATTTTAGCATTTAATTCAAATCCCAATCTCATTCTGGCCCTGAAATTACCAAATAAGCACATTACATATGTGAAAACATGAATCATATTTTTACCCTGACCGGGACTCGAACCTAGGACTTATGATTACTAAGTCAAGGCGCTACCACTACACCACAGAAGGTTAAAAGGAATACAACCTTATAGCTTATATCTGCTATACTTAGGAATGAACGCATTTTAACAGAATGCTACTATGTTCATATTACAGATTCCCCAACCTCACTCGTGGCTTCATTTTAGCATTTAATTCAAATCCCAATCTCATTCGGGCCATGAAATTACCAAATAAGCACATTACATATGTGAAAACATGAATCATTTTTTTACCCCGACCGGGACTTGAACCTGGGACTTATGATTACTAAGTCAAGGCGCTACTACTACACCACAGAAGGTTAAAAGGAATCCAAACTAATAGCTTATATCTGCTATACTTAGGAATGAACGCATTCTAACTGAATGCCACTATGTTCATATTACAGATTCCCCAACCTCACTCGTGGCTTCATTTTAGCATTTAATTCAAATCCCAATCTCATTCGGGCCATGAAATTACCAAATAAGCACATTACATATGTGAAAACATAAATCACTTTTTACCCCGACCGGGACTCGAACCTAGGACTTATGATTACTAAGTCAAGGCGCTACCACTACACCACAGAAGGTTAAAAGAAATCCAACCTTATAGCTTATATCTGCTATACTTAGGAATGAACGCATTCTAACTGAATGCCACTATGTTCATATTACAGATTCCCCAAACTCACTCGTGGCTTCATTTTAGCATTTAATTCAAATCCCAATCTCATTCTGGCCATGAAATTACCAAATAAGCACATTACATATGTTGATACATGAATCATTTTTTACCCCGACCGGGACTCGAACCTAGGACTTATGATTACTAAGTCAAGGCGCTACCACTACACCACAGAAGGTTAAAAGGAATCCAACCTTATAGCTTATATCTGCTATACTTAGGAATGAACGCATTCTAACTGAATGCCACTATGTTCATATTACCAATTCCCCATCCTCACTCGTGGCTTCATTTTAGCAGTTAATTCAAATCCCAATCTCATTCGGGCCATGAAATTACCAAATAAGCACATTACATATGTGAATACATGAATCATTTTTTACCCCGACCGGGACTCGAACCTAGGACTTATGATTACTAAGTCAAGGCGCTACCACTACACCACAGAAGGTTAAAAGGAATCCAACCTTATAGCTTATATCTGCTATACTTAGGAATGAACGCATTCTAACTGAATGCCACTATGTTCATATTACAGATTCCCCAACCTCACTCGTGGCTTCATTTTAGCATTTAATTCAAATCCCAATCTCATGTGGGCCATGAAATAACCAAATAAGCACATTACATATGTGAATACATGAATCATTTTTTACCCCGACCGGGACTCGAACCTAGGACTTATGATTACTAGGTCAAGGCGCTACCACTACACCACAGAAGGTTAAAAGGAATCCAACCTTATAGCTTATATCTGCTATACTTAGGAATGAACGCATTCTAACTGAATGCCACTATGTTCATATTACCAATTCCCCAACCTCACTCGTGGCTTCATTTTAGCATTTAATTCAAATCCCAATCTCGTTCGGGCCATGAAATTACCAAATAAGCACATTACATATGTGAAAACATGAATCATTTTTTACCCCGACCGGGACTCGAACCTAGGACTTATGATTCCTAAGTCAAGGCGCTACCACTACACCACAGAAGGTTAAAAGGAATCCAACCTTATAGCTTATATCTGCTATACTTAGGAATGAACGCATTCTAACTGAATGCCACTATGTTCATATTACAGATTCCCCAACCTCACTCGTGGCTTCATTTTAGCATTTAATTCAAATCCCAATCTCATTCGGGCCATGAAATTACCAAATAAGCACATTACATATGTGAAAACATAAATAATTTTTTACCCCGACCGGGACTCGAACCTAGGACTTATGATTACTAAGTCAAGGCGCTACCACTACACCACAGAAGGTTAAAAGAAATCCAACCTTATAGCTTATATCTGCTATACTTAGGAATGAACGCATTCTAACTGAATGCCACTATGTTCATATTACAGATTCCCCAAACTCACTCGTGGCTTCATTTTAGCATTTAATTCAAATCCCAATCTCATTCTGGCCATGAAATTACCAAATAAGCACATTACATATGTGGATACATGAATAATTTTTTACCCCGACCGGGACTCGAACCTAGGACTTATGATTACTAAGTCAAGGCGCTACCACTACACCACAGAAGGTTAAAAGGAATCCAACCTTATAGCTTATATCTGCTATACTTAGGAATGAACGCATTCTAACTGAATGCCACTATGTTCATATTACCAATTCCCCAACCTCACTCGTGGCTTCATTTTAGCATTTAATTCAAATCCCAATCTCATTCGGGCCATGAAATTACCAAATAAGCACATTACATATGTGAATACATGAATAATTTTTTACCCCGACCGGGACTCGAACCTAGGACTTATGATTACTAAGTCAAGGCGCTACCACTACACCACAGAAGGTTAAAAGGAATCCAACCTTATAGCTTATATCTGCTATACTTAGGAATGAACGCATTCTAACTGAATGCCGCTATGTTCATATTACAGATTCCCCAACCTCACTCGTGGCTTCATTTTAGCATTTAATTCAAATCCCAATCTCATTCGGGCCATGAAATTACCAAATAAGCACATTACATATGTGAAAACATGAATCATTTTTTTACCCTGACCGGGACTCGAACCTGGGACTTATGATTACTAAGTCAAGGCGCTACTACTACACCACAGAAGGTTAAATGGAATCCAACCTAATAGCTTATATATGCTATACTTAGGAATGAACGCATTCTAACTGAATGCCACTGTGTTCATATTACAGATTCCCCAACCTCACTCGTGGCTTCATTTTAGCATTTAATTCAAATACCAATCTCATCCGGGCCATGAAATTACCAAATAAGCACATTACATATGTGAAAACATGAATCATTTTTTACCCCGACCGGGACTAGAACCTAGGACTTATGATTACTAAGTCAAGGCGCTACCACTACACCACAGAAGGTTAAAAGGAATCCAACCTTATAGCTTATATCTGCTATACTTAGGAATGAACGCATTCTAACTGAATGCCACTATGTTCATATTACAGATTCCCCAACCTCACTCGTGGCTTCATTTTAGTATTTAATTCAAATCCCAATCTCATTCGGGCCATGAAATTACCAAATAAGCACATTACATATGTGAAAACATTAATCATATTTTTACCCTGACCGGGACTCGAACCTAGGACTTATGATTACTAAGTCAAGGCGCTACCACTACACCACAGAAGGTTAAAATGAATCCAACCTTATAGCTTATATCTGCTATACTTAGGAATGAACGCATTCTAACAGAATGCCACTATGTTCATATTACAGATTCCCCAACCTCACTCGTGGCTTCATTTTAGCAATTAATTCAAATCCCAATCTCATTCGGGCCATGAAATTACCAAATAAGCACATTACATATGTGAAAACATGAATCATATTTTTACCCTGACTGGGACTCGAACCTTGGACTTATGATTACTAAGTCAAGGCGCTACCACTACACCACAGAAGGTTAAAATGAATCCAACCTTATAGCTTATATCTGCTATACTTAGGAATGAACGCATTCTAACAGAATGCCACTATGTTCATATTACATATTCCCCAACCTCACTCGTGGCTTCATTTTAGCATTTAATTCAAATCCCAATCTCATTCGGGCCATGAAATTACCAAATAAGCACATTACATATGTGAAAACATGAATCATTTTTTTACCCCGACCGGGACTCGAACCTGGGACTTATGATTACTAAGTCAAGGCGCTACTACTACACCACAGAAGGTTAAAAGGAATCCAACCTAATAGCTTATATCTGCTATACTTAGGAATGAACGCATTCTAACTGAATGCCACTGTTCATATTACAGATTCCCCAACTTCACTCGTGGCTTCATTTTAGCATTTATTCAAATCCCAATCTCATTCGGACCATGAAATTACCAAATAAGCACATTACATATGTGAAAACATGAATCATTTTTTACCCCGACCGGGACTCGAACCTAGGACTTATGATTACTAAGTCAAGGCGCTACCACTACACCACAGAAGGTTAAAAGGAATCCAACCTTATAGCTTATATCTGCTATACTTAGGAATGAACGCATTCTAACTGAATGCCACTATGTTCATATTACAGATTCCCCAACCTCACTCGTGGCTTCATTTTAGCAGTTAATTCAAATCCCAATCTCATTCGGGCCATGAAATTACCAAATAAGCACATTACATATGTGAATACATGAATCATTTTTTACCCCGACCGGGACTCGAACCTAGGACTTATGATTATTAAGTCAAGGCGCTACCACTACACCACAGAAGGTTAAAAGGAATCCAACCTTATAGCTTATATCTGCTATACTTAGGAATGAACGCATTCTAACTGAATGCCAATATGTTCATATTACAGATTCCCCAACCTCACTCGTGGCTTCATTTTAGCATTTAATTCAAATCCCAATCTCATTCTGGCCCTGAAATTACCAAATAAGCACATTACATATGTGAAAACATGAATCATATTTTTACCCTGACCGGGACTCGAACCTAGGACTTATGATTACTAAGTCAAGGCGCTACCACTACACCACAGAAGGTTAAAATGAATCCAACCTTATAGCTTATATCTGCTATACTTAGGAATGAACACATTTTAACAGAATGCCACTATGTTCATATTACAGATTCCCCAACCTCACTCGTGGCTTCATTTTAGCATTTAATTCAAATCCCAATCTCATTCGGGCCATGAAATTACCAAATAAGCACATTACATATGTGAAAACATGAATCATTTTTTACCCCGACCGGGACTCGAACCTAGGACTTATGATTACTAAGTCAAGGCGCTACCACTACACCACAGAAGGTTAAAAGGAATCCAATCTTATAGCTTATATCTGCTATACTTAGGAATGAACGCATTCTAACTGAATGCCACTATGTTCATATTACCAATTCCCCAACCTCACTCGTGGCTTCATTTTAGCATTTAATTCAAATCCCAATCTCATTCGGGCCATGAAATTACCAAATAAGCACATTACATATGTGAATACATGAATCATTTTTTACCCCGACCGGGACTCGAACCTAGGACTTATGATTACTAAGTCAAGGCGCTACCACTACACCACAGAAGGTTAAAAGGAATCCAACCTTATAGCTTATATCTGCTATACTTAGGAATGAACGCATTCTAACTGAATGCCACTATGTTCATATTACAGATTCCCCAACCTCACTCGTTGCTTCATTTTAGCATTTAATTCAAATCCCAATCTCATTCGGGCCATGAAATTACCAAATATGCACATTACATATGTGAAAACATGAATCATTTTTTACCCCGACCGGGACTCGAACCTAGGACTTATGATTACTAAGTCAAGGCGCTAACACTACACCACAGAAGGTTAAAAGGAATCCAACCTTATAGCTTATATCTGCTATACTTAGGAATGAACGCATTCTAACTGAATGCCACTATGTTCATATTACAGATTCCCCAACCTCACTCGTGGCTTCATTTTAGCATTTAATTCAAATCCCAATCTCATTCGGGCCATGAAATTACCAAATAAGCACATTACATATGTGAAAACATAAATCATTGTTTACCCCGACCGGGACTCGAACCTAGGACTTATGATTATTAAGTCAAGGCGCTACCACTACACCACAGAAGGTTAAAAGGAATCCAACCTTATAGCTTATATCTGCTATACTTAGGAATGAACGCATTCTAACTGAATGCCAATATGTTCATATTACAGATTCCCCAACCTCACTCGTGGCTTCATTTTAGCATTTAATTCAAATCCCAATCTCATTCTGGCCCTGAAATTACCAAATAAGCACATTACATATGTGAAAACATGAATCACATTTTTACCCTGACCGGGACTCGAACCTAGGACTTATGATTACTAAGTCAAGGCGCTACCACTACACCACAGAAGGTTAAAATGAATCCAACCTTATAGCTTATATCTGCTATACTTAGGAATGAACGCATTTTAACAGAATGCCACTATGTTCATATTACAGATTCCCCAACCTCACTCGTGGCTTCATTTTAGCATTTAATTCAAATCCCAATCTCATTCGGGCCATGAAATTACCAAATAAGCACATTACATATGTGAAAACATGAATCATTTTTTACCCCGACCGGGACTCGAACCTGGGACTTATGATTACTAAGTCAATGCGCTACTACTACACCACAGAAGGTTAAAAGGAATCCAAACTAATAGCTTATATCTGCTATACTTAGGAATGAACGCATTCTAACTGAATGCCACTATGTTCATATTACAGATTCCCCAACCTCACTCGTGGCTTCATTTTAGCATTTAATTCAAATCCCAATCTCATTCGGGCCATGAAATTACCAAATAAGCACATTACATATGTGAAAACAAAAATCATTTTTTACCCCGACCAGGACTCGAACCTAGGACTTATGATTACTAAGTCAAGGCGCTACCACTACACCACAGAAGGTTAAAAGGAATCCAACCTTATAGCTTATATCTGCTATACTTAGGAATGAACGCATTCTAACTGAATGCCACTATGTTCATATTACAGATTCCCCAAACTCACTCGTGGCTTCATTTTAGCATTTAATTCAAATCCCAATCTCATTCTGGCCATGAAATTACCAAATAAGCACATTACATATGTGGATACATGAATAATTTTTTACCCCGACCGGGACTCGAACCTAGGACTTATGATTACTAAGTCAAGGCGCTACCACTACACCACAGAAGGTTAAAAGGAATCCAACCTTATAGCTTATATCTGCTATACTTAGGAATGAACGCATTCTAACTGAATGCCACTATGTTCATATTACCAATTCCCCAACCTCACTCGTGGCTTCATTTTAGCAGTTAATTCAAATCCCAATCTCATTCGGGCCATGAAATTACCAAATAAGCACATTACATATGTGAATACATGAATCATTTTTTACCCCGACCGGGACTCGAACCTGGGACTTATGATTACTATGTCAAGGCGCTACTACTACACCACAGAAGGATAAATGGAATCCAACCTAATAGCTTATATCTGCTATACTTAGGAATGAACGCATTCTAACTGAATGCCACTGTGTTCATATTACAGATTCCCCAACCTCACTCGTGGCTTCATTTTAGCATTTAATTCAAATCCCAATCTCATTCGGGCCATGAAATTACCAAATAAGCACATTGCATATGTGAAAACATAAATCATTTTTTACCCCGACCGGGACTCGAACCTAGGACTTATGATTACTAAGTCAAGGCGCTACCACTACACCACAGAAGGTTAAAAGGAATCCAACCTTATAGCTTATATCTGCTATACTTAGGAATGAACGCATTCTAACTGAATGCCACTATGTTCATATTACAGATTCCCCAAACTCACTCGTGGCTTCATTTTAGCATTTAATTCAAATCCCAATCTCATTCTGGCCATGAAATTACCAAATAAGCACATTACATATGTGGATACATGAATAATTTTTTACCCCGACCGGGACTCGAACCTAGGACTTATGATTACTAAGTCAAGGCGCTACCACTACACCACAGAAGGTTAAAATGAATCCAACCTTATAGCTTATATCTGCTATACTTAGGAATGAACGCATTCTAACTGAATGCCACTATGTTCATATTGCCAATTCCCCAACCTCACTCGTGGCTTCATTTTAGCAGTTAATTCAAATCCCAATCTCATTCGGGCCATGAAATTACCAAATAAGCACATTACATATGTGAATACATGAATCATTTTTTACCCCGACCGGGACTCGAACCTAGGACTTATGATTACTAAGTCAAGGCGCTACCACTACACCACAGAAGGTTAAAAGGAATCCAACCTTATAGCTTATATCTGCTATACTTAGGAATGAACGCATTCTAACTGAATGCCACTATGTTCATATTACAGATTCCCCAACCTCACTCGTGGTTTCATTTTAGCATTTAATTCAAATCCCAATCTCATTCGGGCCATGAAATTACCAAATAAGCACATTACATATGTGAAAACATGAATCATTTTTTTACCCCGACCGGGACTCGAACCTGGGACTTATGATTACTAAGTCAAGGCGCTACTACTACACCACAGAAGGTTAAATGGAATCCAACCTAATAGCTTATATATGCTATACTTAGGAATGAACGCATTCTAACTGAATGCCACTGTGTTCATATTACAGATTCCCCAACCTCACTCGTGGCTTCATTTTAGCATTTAATTCAAATACCAATCTCATCCGGGCCATGAAATTACCAAATAAGCACATTACATATGTGAAAACATGAATCATTTTTTACCCCGACCGGGACTAGAACCTAGGACTTATGATTACTAAGTCAAGGCGCTACCACTACACCACAGAAGGTTAAAAGGAATCCAACCTTATAGCTTATATCTGCTATACTTAGGAATGAACGCATTCTAACTGAATGCCACTATGTTCATATTACAGATTCCCCAACCTCACTCGTGGCTTCATTTTAGTATTTAATTCAAATCCCAATCTCATTCGGGCCATGAAATTACCAAATAAGCACATTACATATGTGAAAACATTAATCATATTTTTACCCTGACCGGGACTCGAACCTAGGACTTATGATTACTAAGTCAAGGCGCTACCACTACACCACAGAAGGTTAAAATGAATCCAACCTTATAGCTTATATCTGCTATACTTAGGAATGAACGCATTCTAACAGAATGCCACTATGTTCATATTACAGATTCCCCAACCTCACTCGTGGCTTCATTTTAGCATTTAATTCAAATCCCAATCTCATTCGGGCCATGAAATTACCAAATAGGCACATTACATATGTGAATACATGAATCATTTTTTACCCCGACCGGGACTCGAACCTAGGACTTATGATTACTAAGTCAAGGCGCTACCACTACACCACAGAAGGTTAAAAGGAATCCAACCTTATAGCTTATATCTGCTATACTTAGGAATGAACACATTCTAACTGAATGCCACTATGTTCATATTACAGATTCCCCAACCTCACTCGTGGCTTCATTTTAGCATTTAATTCAAATCCCAATCTCATTCGGGCCATGAAATTACCAAATAAGCACATTACATATATGAAAACACGAGTCATTTTTTACCCCGACCGGGACTCGAACCTAGGACTTATGATTACTAGGTCAAGGCGCTACTACTACACCACAGAAGGTTAAAAGGAATCCAACCTTATAGCTTATATCTGCTATACTTAGGAATGAACGCATTCTAACTAAATGCCACTATGTTCATATTACAGATTCCCCAGCCTCACTCGTGGCTTCATTTTAGCATTTAATTCAAATCCCAATCTCATTCGGGCCATGAAATTACCAAATAAGCACATTACATATGTGAAAACATAAATCATTTTTTTACCCCGACCGGGACTCGAACCTGGGACTTATGATTACTAAGTCAAGGCGCTACTACTACACCACAGAAGGTTAAAAGGAATCCAACCTAATAGCTTATATCTGCTATACTTAGGAATGAACGCATTCTAACTGAATGCCACTATGTTCATATTACAGATTCCCAAACCTCACTCGTGGCTTCATTTTAGCATTTAATTCAAATCCCAATCTCATTCGGGCCATGAAATTACCAAATAAGCACATTACATATGTGAAAACATGAATCATTTTTTACCCCGACCGGGACTCGAACCTAGGACTTATGATTACTAAGTCAAGGCGCTACCACTACACCACAGAAGGTTAAAAGGAATCCAACCTTATAGCTTATATCTGCTATACTTAGGAATGAACGCATTCTAACTGAATGCCACTATGTTCATATTACAGATTCCCCAACCTCACTCGTGGCTTCATTTTAGCATTTAATTCAAATCCCAATCTCATTCGGGCCATGAAATTACCAAATAAGCACATTACATATGTGAATACATGAATCATTTTTTACCCCGACCGGCACTCGAACCTAGGACTTATGATTACTAAGTCAAGGCGCTACCACTACACAACAGAAGGTTAAAAGGAATCCAACCTTATAGCTTATATCTGCTATACTTAGGAATGAACGCATTCTAACTGAATGCCACTATGTTCATATTACCAATTCCCCAACCTCACTCGTTGCTTCATTTTAGCATTTAATTCAAATCCCAATCTCATTCGGGCCATGAAATTACCAAATATGCACATTACATATGTGAAAACATGAATCATTTTTTACCCCGACCGGGACTCGAACCTAGGACTTATGATTACTAAGTCAAGGCGCTACCACTACACCACAGAAGGTTACAAGGAATCCAACCTTATAGCTTATATCTGCTATACTTAGGAATGAACGCATTCTAACTGAATGCCACTATGTTCATATTACAGATTCCCCAACCTCACTCGTGGCTTCATTTTAGCATTTAATTCAAATCCCAATCTCATTCGGGCCATGAAATTACCAAATAAGCACATTACATATGTGAAAACATAAATCATTGTTTACCCCGACCGGGACTCGAACCTAGGACTTATGATTATTAAGTCAAGGCGCTACCACTACACCACAGAAGGTTAAAAGGAATCCAACCTTATAGCTTATATCTGCTATACTTAGGAATGAACGCATTCTAACTGAATGCCAATATGTTCATATTACAGATTCCCCAACCTCACTCATGGCTTCATTTTAGCATTTAATTCAAATCCCAATCTCATTCTGGCCCTGAAATTACCAAATAAGCACATTACATATGTGAAAACATGAATCATATTTTTACCCTGACCGGGACTCGAACCTAGGACTTATGATTACTAAGTCAATGCGCTACCACTACACCACAGAAGGTTAAAATGAATCCAACCTTATAGCTTATATCTGCTATACTTAGGAATGAACGCATTTTAACAGAATGCCACTATGTTCATATTACAGATTCCCCAACCTCACTCGTGGCTTCATTTTAGCATTTAATTCAAATCCCAATCTCATTCGGGCCATGAAATTACCAAATAAGCACATTACATATGTGAAAACATGAATCATTTTTTTACCCCGACCGGGACTCGAACCTGGGACTTATGATTACTAAGTCAATGCCCTACTACTACACCACAGAAGGTTAAAAGGAATCCAAACTAATAGCTTATATCTGCTATACTTAGGAATGAACGCATTCTAACTGAATGCCACTATGTTCATATTACAGATTCCCCAACCTCACTCGTGGCTTCATTTTAGCATTTAATTCAAATCCCAATCTCATTCGGGCCATGAAATTACCAAATAAGCACATTACATATGTGAAAACATAAATCATTTTTTACCCCGAACGGGACTCGAACCTAGGACTTATGATTACTAATCAAGGCGCTACCACTACACCACAGAAGGTTAAAAGGAATCCAACCTTATAGCTTATATCTGCTATACTTAGGAATGAACGCATTCTAACTGAATGCCACTATGTTCATATTACAGATTCCCCAAACTCACTCGTGGCTTCATTTTAGCATTTAATTCAAATCCCAATCTCATTCTGGCCATGAAATTACCAAATAAGCACAATACATATGTGGATACATGAATCATTTTTTACCCCGACCGGGACTCGAACCTAGGACTTATGATTACTAAGTCAAGGCGCTACCACTACACCACAGAAGGTTAAAAGGAATCCAACCTTATAGCTTATATCTGCTATACTTAGGAATGAACGCATTCTAACTGAATGCCACAATGTTCATATTACCAATTCCCCAACCTCACTCGTGGCTTCATTTTAGCAGTTAATTCAAATCCCAATCTCATTCGGGCCATGAAATTACCAAATAAGCACATTACATATGTGAATACATGAATCATTTTTTACCCCGACCGGGACTCGAACCTAGGACTTATGATTACTAAGTCAAGGCGCTACCACTACACCACAGAAGGTTAAAAGGAATCCAACCTTATAGCTTATATCTGCTATACTTAGGAATGAACGCATTCTAACTGAATGCCGCTATGTTCATATTACAGATTCCCCAACCTCACTCGTGGTTTCATTTTAGCATTTAATTCAAATCCCAATCTCATTCGGGCCATGAAATTACCAAATAAGCACATTACATATGTGAAAACATGAATCATTTTTTTACCCCGACTGGGACTCGAACCTGGGACTTATGATTACTAAGTCAAGGCGCTACTACTACACCACAGAAGGTTAAATGGAGTCCAACCTAATAGCTTATATATGCTATACTTAGGAATGAACGCATTCTAACTGAATGCCACTGTGTTCATATTACAGATTCCCCAACCTCACTCGTGGCTTCATTTTAGCATTTAATTCAAATACCAATCTCATTCGGGCCATGAAATTACCAAATAAGCACATTACATATGTGAAAACATGAATCATTTTTTACCCCGACCGGGACTAGAACCTAGGACTTATGATTACTAAGTCAAGGCGCTACCACTACACCACAGAAGGTTAAAAGGAATCCAACCTTATAGCTTATATCTGCTATACTTAGGAATGAACGCATTCTAACTGAATGCCACTATGTTCATATTACAGATTCCCCAACCTCACTCGTGGCTTCATTTTAGTATTTAATTCAAATCCCAATCTCATTCGGGCCATGAAATTACCAAATAAGCACATTACATATGTGAAAACATGAATTATATTTTTGCCCTGACCGGGACTCGAACCTAGGACTTATGATTACTAAGTCAAGGCGCTACCACTACACCACAGAAGGTTAAAATGAATCCAACCTTATAGCTTATATCTGCTATACTTAGGAATGAACGCATTCTAACAGAATGCCACTATGTTCATATTACAGATTCCCCAACCTCACTCGTGGCTTCATTTTAGCATTTAATTCAAATCCCAATCTCATTCGGGCCATGAAATTACCAAATAGGCACATTACATATGTGAATACATGAATCATTTTTTACCCCGACCGGGACTCGAACCTAGGACTTATGATTACTAAGTCAAGGCGCTACCACTACACCACAGAAGGTTAAAAGGAATCTAACCTTATTGCTTATATCTGCTATACTTAGGAATGAACACATTCTAACTGAATGCCACTATGTTCATATTACAGATTCCCCAACCTCACTCGTGGCTTCATTTTAGCATTTAATTCAAATCCCAATCTCATTCGGGCCATGAAATTACCAAATAAGCACATTACACATATGAAAACACGAGTCATTTTTTACCCCGACCGGGACTCGAACCTAGGACTTATGATTACTAAGTCAAGGCGCTACCACTACACCACAGAAGGTTAAAAGGAATCCAACCTTATAGCTTATATCTGCTATACTTAGGAATGAACGCAATCTAACTAAATGCCACTATGTTCATATTACAGATTCCCCAGCCTCACTTGTGGCTTCATTTTAGCATTTAATTCAAATCCCAATCTCATTCGGGCCATGAAATTACCAAATAAGCATATTACATATGTGAAAACATGAATCATTTTTTTACCCCGACCGGGACTCGAACCTGGGACTTATGATTACTAAGTCAAGGCGCTACTACTACACCACAGAAGGTTAAAAGGAATCCAACCTAATAGCTTATATCTGCTATACTTAGGAATGAACGCATTCTAACTGAATGCCACTATGTTCATATTACAGATTCCCCAACCTCACTCGTGGCTTCATTTTAGCATTTAATTCAAATCCCAATCTCATTCGGGCCATGAAATTACCAAATAAGCACATTACATATGTGAAAACATGAATCATTTTTTACCCCGACCGGGACTCGAACCTAGGACTTATGATTACTAAGTCAAGGCGCTACCACTACACCACAGAAGGTTAAAAGGAATCCAACCTTATAGCTTATATCTGCTATACTTAGGAATGAACGCATTCTAACTGAATGCCACTATGTTCATATTACAGATTCCCCAACCTCACTCGTGGCCTCATTTTAGCATTTAATTCAAATCCCAATCTCATTTGGGCCATGAAATTACCAAATAAGCACATTACATATGTGAAAACATGAATCATTTTTTACCCCGACCGGGACTCGAACCTAGGACTTATGATTATTAAGTCAAGGCGCTACCACTACACCACAGAAGGTTAAAAGGAATCCAACCTCCTCACTCGTGGCTTCATTTTAGCATTTAATTCAAATCCCAATCTCATTCGGGCCATGAAATTACCAAATAAGCACATTACATATGTGAATGCATGAATCATTTTTTACCCCGACCGGGACTCGAACCTAGGACTTATGATTACTAAGTCAAGGCGCTACCACTACACCACAGAAGGTTAAAAGGAATCCAACCTTATAGCTTATATCTGCTATACTTAGGAATGAACGCATTCTAACTGAATGCCACTATGTTCATATTACCAATTCCCCAACCTCACTCGTTGCTTCATTTTAGCATTTAATTCAAATCCCAATCTCATTCGGGCCATGAAATTACCAAATATGCACATTACATATGTGAAAACATGAATCATTTTTTACCCCGACTGGGACTCGAACCTAGGACTTATGATTACTAAGTCAAGGCGCTACCACTACACCACAGAAGGTTACAAGGAATCCAACCTTATAGCTTATATCTGCTATACTTAGGAATGAACGCATTCTAACTGAATGCCACTATGTTCATATTACAGATTCCCCAACCTCACTCGTGGCTTCATTTTAGCATTTAATTCAAATCCCAATCTCATTCGGGCCATGAAATTACCAAATAAGCACATTACATATGTGAAAACATAAATCATTGTTTACCCCGACCGGGACTCGAACCTAGGACTTATGATTATTAAGTCAAGGAGCTACCACTACACCACAGAAGGTTAAAAGGAATCCAACCTTATAGCTTATATCTGCTATACTTAGGAATGAACGCATTCTAACTGAATGCCACTATGTTCATATTACAGATTCCCCAAACTCACTCGTGGCTTCATTTTAGCATTTAATTTAAATCCCAATCTCATTCGGGAAATGAAATTACCAAATAAGCACATTACATATGTGAAAACATGAATCATTTTTTACCCCGACCGGGACTCGAACCTAGGACTTATGATTACTAAGTCAAGGCGCTACCACTACACCACAGAAGGTTAAAAGGAATCCAACCTTATAGCTTATATCTGCTATACTTAGGAATGAACGCATTCTAACTGAATGCCACTATGTTCATATTACAGATTCCCCAACCTCACTCGTGGCTTCATTTTAGCAGTTAATTCAAATCCCAATCTCATTCGGGCCATGAAATTACCAAATAAGCACATTACATATGTGAATAAATGAATCATTTTTTACCCCGACCGGGACTCGAACCTAGGACTTATGATTACTAAGTCAAGGCGCTACCACTACGCCACAGAAGGTTAAAAGGAATCCAACCTTATAGCTTATATCTGCTATACTTAGGAATGAACGCATTCTAACTGAATGCCGCTATGTTCATATTACAGATTCCCCAACCTCACTCGTGGCTTCATTTTAGCATTTAATTCAAATCCCAATCTCATTCGGGGCATGAAATTACCAAATAAGCACATTACATATGTGAAAACACGAATCATTTTTTACCCCGACCGGGACTCGAACCTAGGACTTATGATTACTAAGTCAAGGCGCTACCACTACACCACAGAAGGTTAAAAGGAATCCAACCTTATAGCTTATATCTGCTATACTTAGGAATGAACGCATTCTAACTAAATGCCTCTATGTTCATATTACAGATTCCCCAACCTCACTCGTGGCTTCATTTTAGCATTTAATTCAAATCCCAATCTCATTCGGGCCATGAAATTACCAAATAAGCACATTACATATGTGAAAACATGAATCATATTTTTACCCCGACCGGGACTCGAACCTAGGACTTATGATTACTAAGTCAAGGCGCTACTACTACACCACAGAAGGTTAAATGGAATCCAACCTTATAGCTTATATCTGCTATACTTAGGAATGAACGCATTCTAACTGAATGCCACTGTGTTCATATTACAGATTCCCCAACCTCACTCGTGGCTTCATTTTAGCATTTAATTCAAATACCAATCTCATTCGGGCCATGAAATTACCAAATAAGCACATTACATATGTGAAACCATGAATCATTTTTTACCCCGACCGGGACTCGAACCTAGGACTTATGATTACTAAGTCAAGGCGCTACCACTACACCACAGAAGGTTAAAAGGAATCCAACCTTATAGCTTATATCTGCTATACTTAGGAATGAATGCAGTCTAACTGAATGCCACTATGTTCATATTACAGATTCCCCAACCTCACTCGTGGCTTCATTTTAGCATTTAATTCAAATCCCAATCTCATTTGGGCCATGAAATTACCAAATAAGCACATTACATATGTGAAAACATGAATCATTTTTTACCCCGACCGGGACTCGAACCTAGGACTTATGATTACTAAGTCAAGGCGCTACCACTACACCACAGAAGGTTAAAAGGAATCCAACCTTATAGCTTATATCTGCTATACTTAGGAATGAACGCATTCTAACTGAATGCCACTATGTTCATATTACAGATTCCCCAACCTCACTCGTTGCTTCATTTTAGCATTTAATTCAAATCCCAATCTCATTCGGGCCATGAAATTACCAAATAAGCGCATTACATATGTGAATACATGAATCATTTTTTACCCCGACCGGGACTCGAACCTAGGACTTATGATTACTAAGTCAAGGCGCTACCACTACACCACAGAAGGTTAAAAGGAATCCAACCTTATAGCTTATATCTGCTATACTTAGGAATGAACGCATTCTAACTGAATTCCACTATGTTCATATTACCAATTCCCCAACCTCACTCGTTGCTTCATTTTAGCATTTAATTCAAATCCCAATCTCATTCGGGCCATGAAATTACCAAATAAGCACATTACATATGTGAAAACATGAATCATTTTTTACCCCGACCGGGACTCGAACCTAGGACTTATGATTACTAAGTCAAGGCGCTACCACTACACCACAGAAGGTTACAAGGAATCCAACCTTATAGCTTATATCTGCTATACTTAGGAATGAACGCATTCTAACTAAATGCCACTATGTTCATATTACAGATTCCCCAACCTCACTCGTGGTTTCATTTTAGCATTTAATTCAAATCCCAATCTCATTCGGGCCATGAAATTATCAAATAAGCACATTACATATGTGAAAACATGAATCATATTTTTACCCCGACCGGGACTCGAACCTAGGACTTATGATTACTAAGTCAAGGCGCTACCACTACACCACAGAATGTTAAAAGGAATCCAACCTAATAGCTTATATCTGCTATACTTAGGAATGAACGCATTCTAACAGAATGCCACTATGTTCATATTACAGATTCCCCAACCTCACTCGTGGCTTCATTTTAGCAGTTAATTCAAATCCCAATCTCATTCGGGCCATGAAATTACCAAATAAGCACATTACATATGTGAAAACATGAATCATTTTTTATCCCGACCGGGACTCGAACCTAGGACTTATGATTACTAAGTCAAGATGCTACCACTACACCACAGAAGGTTAAAAGGAATCCAACCTTATAGCTTATATCTGCTATACTTAGGAATGAACGCATTCTAACTGAATGCCACTATGTTCATATTACAGATTCCCCAACCTCACTCGTGGCTTCATTTTAGCATTTAATTCAAATCCCAATCTCATTCGGGCCATGAAATTACCAAATAAGCACATTACATATGTGAAAACATGAATCATTTTTTACCCCGACCGGGACTCGAACCTAGGACTTATGATTACTAAGTCAAGGAGCTACCACTACACCACAGAAGGTTAAAAGGAATCCAACCTTATAGCTTATATCTGCTATACTTAGGAATGAGCGCATTCTAACTGAATGCCACTATGTTCATATTACAGACTCCCCAACCTCACTCGTGGCTTCATTTTAGCATTTAATTCAAATCCCAATCTCATTCGGGCCATGAAATTACCAAATAAGCACATTACATATGTGAAAACATGAATCATTTTTTACCCAGACCGGGACTCGAACCTAGGACTTATGATTACTAAGTCAAGGCGCTACCACTACACCACAGAAGGTTAAAAGGAATCCAACCTTATAGCTTATATCTGCTATACTTAGGAATGAACGCATTCTAACTGAATGCCACTATCTTCATATTACAGATTCCCCAACCTCACTCGTGGCTTCATTTTAGCATTTAATTCAAATCCCAATCTCATTCGGGCCATGAAATTACCAAATAAGCACATTACATATGTGAAAACACGAATCATTTTTTCTCGACCGGGACTCGAACATAGGACTTATGATTACTAAGTCAAGGCGCTACCACTACACCACAGAAGGTTAATAGGAATCCAACCTTATAGCTTATATCTGCTATACTTAGGAATGAACGCATTCTAACTAAATGCCACTATGTTCATATTACAGATTCCCAAACCTCACTCGTGGCTTCATTTTAGCATTTAATTCAAATCCCAATCTCATTCGGGCCATGAAATTACCAAATAAGCACATTACATATGTGAAAACATGAATCATTTTTTTACCCCGACCGAGACTCGAACCTGGGACTTATGATTACTAAGTCAAGGCGCTACTACTACACCACAGAAGGTTAAATGGAATCCAACCTAATAGCTTATATCTGCTATACTTAGGAATGAACGCATTCTAACTGAATGCCACTGTGTTCATATTACAGATTCCCCAACCTCACTCGTGGCTTCATTTTAGCATTTAATTCAAATCCCAATCTCATTCGGGCATGAAATTACCAAATAAGCACATTACATATGTGAAAACATGAATCATTTTTTACCCCGAACGGGACTCGAACCTAGGACTTATGATTACTAAGTCAAGGCGCTACCACTACACCACAGAAGGTTAAAAGGAATCCAACCTTATAGCTTATATCTGCTATACTTAGGAATGAACGCATTCTAACTGAATGCCACTATGTTCATATTACAGATTCCCCAACCTCACTCGTGGCTTCATTTTAGCATTTAATTCAAATCCCAATCTCATTCGGGCCATGAAATTACCAAATAAGCACATTACATATGTGAATACATGAATCATTTTTTACCCCGACCGGGACTCGAACCTAGGACTTATGATTACTAGGTCAAGGCGCTACCACTACACCACAGAAGGTTAAAAGGAATCCAACCTTATAGCTTATATCTGCTATCCTTAGGAATGAACGCATTCTAACTGAATGCCACTATGTTCATATTACCAATTCCCCAACCCCACTCGTGGCTTCATTTTAGCATTTAATTCAAATCCCAATCTCGTTCGGGCCATGAAATTACCAAATAAGCACATTACATATGTGAAAACATGAATCATTTTTTACCCCGACCGGGACTCGAACCTAGGACTAATGATTCCTAAGTCAAGGCGCTACCACTACACCACAGAAGGTTAAAAGGAATCCAACCTTATAGCTTATATCTGCTATACTTAGGAATGAACGCATTCTAACTGAATGCCACTATGTTCATATTACAGATTCCCCAACCTCACTCGTGGCTTCATTTTAGCATTTAATTCAAATCCCAATCTCATTCTGGCCCTGAAATTACCAAATAAGCACATTACATATGTGAAAACATGAATCATATTTTTACCCTGACCGGGACTCGAACCTAGGACTTATGATTACTAAGTCAAGGCGCTACCACTACACCACAGAAGGTTAAAATGGATCCAACCTTATAGCTTATATCTGCTATACTTAGGAATGAACGCATTTTAACAGAATGCTACTATGTTCATATTACAGATTCCCCAACCTCACTCGTGGCTTCATTTTAGCATTTAATTCAAATCCCAATCTCATTCGGGCCATGAAATTACCAAATAAGCACATTACATATGTGAAAACATGAATCATTTTTTTACCCCGACCGGGACTCGAACCTAGGACTTATGATTACTAAGTCAAGGCGCTACTACTACACCACAGAAGGTTAAAAGGAATCCAAACTAATAGCTTATATCTGCTATACTTAGGAATGAACGCATTCTAACTGAATGCCACTATGTTCATATTACAGATTCCCCAACCTCACTCGTGGCTTCATTTTAGCATTTAATTCAAATCCCAATCTCATTCGGGCCATGAAATTACCAAATAAGCACATTACATATGTGAAAACATAAATCACTTTTTACCCCGACCGGGACTCGAACCTAGGACTTATGATTACTAAGTCAAGGCGCTACCACTACACCACAGAAGGTTAAAAGAAATCCAACCTTATAGCTTATATCTGCTATACTTAGGAATGAACGCATTCTAACTGAATGCCACTATGTTCATATTACAGATTCCCCAAACTCACTCGTGGCTTCATTTTAGCATTTAATTCAAATCCCAATCTCATTCTGGCCATGAAATTACCAAATAAGCACATTACATATGTGGATACATGAATCATTTTTTACCCCGACCGGGACTCGAACCTAGGACTTATGATTACTAAGTCAAGGCGCTACCACTACACCACAGAAGGTTAAAAGGAATCCAACCTTATAGCTTATATCTGCTATACTTAGGAATGAACGCATTCTAACTGAATGCCACTATGTTCATATTACCAATTCCCCAACCTCACTCGTGGCTTCATTTTAGCAGTTAATTCAAATCCCAATCTCATTCGGGCCATGAAATTACCAAATAAGCACATTACATATGTGAATACATGAATCATTTTTTACCCCGACCGGGACTCGAACCTAGGACTTATGATTACTAAGTCAAGGCGCTACCACTACACCACAGAAGGTTAAAAGGAATCCAACCTTATAGCTTATATCTGCTATACTTAGGAATGAACGCATTCTAACTGAATGCCGCTATGTTCATATTACAGATTCCCCAACCTCACTCGTGGTTTCATTTTAGCATTTAATTCAAATCCCAATCTCATTCAGGCCATGAAATTACCAAATAAGCACATTACATATGTGAAAACATGAATCATATTTTTACCCCGACCGGGACTCGAACCTGGGACTTATGATTACTAAGTCAAGGCGCTACTACTACACCACAGAAGGTTAAATGGAATCCAACCTAATAGCTTATATATGATATACTTAGGAATGAACGCATTCTAACTGAATGCCACTGTGTTCATATTACAGATTCCCCAACCTCACTCGTGGCTTCATTTTAGCATTTAATTCAAATACCAATCTCATTCGGGCCATGAAATTACCAAATTAGCACATTACATATGTGAAAACATGAATCATTTTTTACCCCGACCGGGACTCGAACCTAGGACTTATGATTACTAAGTCAAGGCGCTACCACTACACCACAGAAGGTTAAAAGGAATCCAACCTTATAACTTATATCTGCTATACTTAGGAATGAACGCATTCTAACTGAATGCCACTATGTTCATATTACAGATTCCCCAACCTCACTCGTGGCTTCATTTTAGTATTTAATTCAAATCCCAATCTCATTCGGGCCATGAAATTACCAAATAAGCACATTACATATGTGAAAACATGAATCATATTTTTACCCTGACCGGGATTCGAACCTAGGACTTATGATTACTAAGTCAAGGCGCTACCACTACACCACAGAAGGTTAAAATGAATCCAACCTTATAGCTTATATCTGCTATACTTAGGAATGAACGCATTCTAACAGAATGCCACTATGTTCATATTACAGATTCCCCAACCTCACTCGTGGCTTCATTTTAGCATTTAATTCAAATCCCAGTCTCATTCGGGCCATGAAATTACCAAATAAGCACATTACATATGTGAATACATGAATCATTTTTTACCCCGATCGGGACTCGAACCTAGGACTTATGATTACTAAGTCAAGGCGCTACCACTACACCACAGAAGGTTAAAAGGAATCCAACCTTATAGCTTATATCTGCTATACTTAGGAATGAACGCATTCTAACTGAATGCCACTATGTTCATATTACAGATTCCCCAACCTCACTCGTGGCTTCATTTTAGCATTTAATTCAAATCCCAATCTCATTCGGGCCATGAAATTACCAAATATGCACATTACATATGTGAAAACATGAATCATTTTTTACCCCGACCGGGACTCGAACCTAGGACTTATGATTACTAAGTCAAGGCGCTACCACTACACCACAGAAGGTTACAAGGAATCCAACCTTACAGCTTATATCTGCTATACTTAGGAATGAACGCATTCTAACTGAATGCCACTATGTTCATATTACAGATTCCCCAACCTCACTCGTGGCTTCATTTTAGCATTTAATTCAAATCCCAATCTCATTCGGGCCATGAAATTACCAAATAAGCACATTACATATGTGAAAACATAAATCATTGTTTACCCCGACCGGGACTCGAACCTAGGACTTATGATTATTAAGTCAAGGCGCTACCACTACACCACAGAAGGTTAAAAGGAATCCAACCTTATAGCTTATATCTGCTATACTTAGGAATGAACGCATTCTAACTGAATGCCAATATGTTCATATTACAGATTCCCCAACCTCACTCATGGCTTCATTTTAGCATTTAATTCAAATCCCAATCTCATTCTGGCCCTGAAATTACCAAATAAGCACATTACATATGTGAAAACATGAATCATATTTTTACCCTGACCGGGACTCGAACCTAGGACTTATGATTACTAAGTCAATGCGCTACCACTACACCACAGAAGGTTAAAATGAATCCAACCTTATAGCTTATATCTGCTATACTTAGGAATGAACGCATTTTAACAGAATGCCACTATGTTCATATTACAGATTCCCCAACCTCACTCGTGGCTTCATTTTAGCATTTAATTCAAATCCCAATCTCATTCGGGCCATGAAATTACCAAATAAGCACATTACATATGTGAAAACATGAATCATTTTTTTACCCCGACCGGGACTCGAACCTGGGACTTATGATTACTAAGTCAATGCGCTACTACTACACCACAGAAGGTTAAAAGGAATCCAAACTAATAGCTTATATCTGCTATACTTAGGAATGAACGCATTCTAACTGAATGCCACTATGTTCATATTACAGATTCCCAAACCTCACTCGTGGCTTCATTTTAGCATTTAATTCAAATCCCAATCTCATTCGGGCCATGAAATTACCAAATAAGCACATTACATATGTGAAAACATGAATCATTTTTTACCCCGACCGGGACTCGAACCTAGGACTTATGATTACTAAGTCAAGGCGCTACCACTACACCACAGAAGGTTAAAAGGAATCCAACCTTATAGCTTATATCTGCTATACTTGGGAATGAACGCATTCTAACTGAATGCCACTATGTTCATATTACAGATTCCCCAACCTCACTCGTGGCTTCATTTTAGCATTTAATTCAAATCCCAATCTCATTTGGGCCATGAAATTACCAAATAAGCACATTACATATGTGAAAACATGAATCATTTTTTACCCCGACCGGGACTCGAACCTAGAACTTATGATTACTAAGTCAAGGCGCTACCACTACACCACAGAAGGTTAAAAGGAATCCAACCTTATAGCTTATATCTGCTATACTTAGGAATGAACGCATTCTAACTGAATGCCACTATGTTCATATTACAGATTCCCCAACCTCACTCGTGGCTTCATTTTAGCATTTAATTCAAATCCCAATCTCATTCGGGCCATGAAATTACCAAATAAGCACATTACATATGTGAATACATGAATCATTTTTTACCCCGACCGGGACTCGAACCTAGGACTTATGATTACTAAGTCAAGGCGCTACCACTACACCACAGAAGGTTAAAAGGAATCCAACCTTATAGCTTATATCTGCTATACTTAGGAATGAACGCATTCTAACTGAATGCCACTATGTTCATATTACAGATTCCCCAACCTCACTCGTTGCTTCATTTTAGCATTTAATTCAAATTCCAATCTCATTCGGGCCATGAAATTACCAAATAAGCACATTACATATGTGAAAACATGAATCATTTTTTACCCCGACAGGGACTCGAACCTAGGACTTATGATTACTAAGTCAAGGCGCTACCACTACACCACAGAAGGTTACAAGGAATCCAACCTTATAGCTTATATCTGCTATACTTAGGAATGAACGCATTCTAATTGAATGCCACTATGTTCATATTACAGATTCCCCAACCTCACTCGTGGCTTCATTTTAGCATTTAATTCAAATCCCAATCTCATTCGGGCCATGAAATTACCAAATAAGCACATTACATATGTGAAAACATGAATCATATTTTTACCCCGACCGGGACTCGAACCTAGGACTTATGATTACTAAGTCAAGGCGCTACCACTACACCACAGAATGTTAAAAGGAATCCAACCTTATAGCTTATATCTGCTATACTTAGGAATGAACGCATTCTAACAGAATGCCACTATGTTCATATTACAGATTCCCCAACCTCACTCGAGGCTTCATTTTAGCAGTTAATTCAAATCCCAATCTCATTCGGGCCATGAAATTACCAAATAAGCACATTACATATGTGAAAACATGAATCATTTTTTATCCCGACCGGGACTCGAACCTAGGACTTATGATTACTAAGTCAAGACGCTACCACTACACCACAGAAGGTTAAAAGGAATCCAACCTTATAGCTTATATCTGCTATACTTAGGAATGAACGCATTCTAACTGAATGCCACTATGTTCATATTACAGATTCCCCAACCTCACTCGTGACTTCATTTTAGCATTTAATTCAAATCCCAATCTCATTCGGGCCATGAAATTACCAAATTAGCACATTACATATGTGAAAACATGAATCATTTTTTACCCCGACCGGGACTCGAATCTAGGACTTATGATTACTAAGTCAAGGCGCGACCACTACGCCACAGAAGGTTAAAAGGAATCCAACCTTATAGCTTATATCTGCTATACTTAGGAATGAACGCATTCTAACTGAATGCCACTATGTTCATATTACAGATTCCCCAACTTCACTCGTGGCTTCATTTTAGCATTTAATTCAAATCCCAATCTCATTCGGGCCATGAAATTACCAAATAAGCACATTACATATGTGAAAACATGAATCATTTTTTACCCCAACCGTTACTCGAACCTAGGACTTATGATTACTGTAATATGAACATAGTGGCATTCAGTTAGAATGCGTTCATTCCTAAGTATAGCAGATGTAAGCTATAAGGTTGGATTTCTTTTAACATTCTGTGGTGTAGTGGTAGCGCCTTGACTTAGTAATCATAAGTCCTAGGTTCGAGTCCCGGTCGGGGTAAAAAATTATTCATGTTTTCGCATATGTAATGTGCTTATTTGGTAATTTCATGGCCCGAATGAGATTGGGATTTGAATTAACTGCTAAAATGAAGCCACGAGTGAGGTTGGGGAATCTGTAATATGAACATAGTGGCATTCAGTTAGAATGTGTTCATTACTAAGTATACCAGATATAAGCTATAAGGTTGGATTCCTTTTAACCTTCTGTGGTGTAGTGGTAGCGCCTTGACTTAGTAATCATAAGTCCTAGGTTCGAGTCCCGGTCGGGGTAAAAAATGATTCATGTTTTCACATATGTAATGTGCTTATTTGGTAATTTCATGGCCCAAATGAGTTTGGGATTTGAATTAAAGGCTAAAATGAAGCCACAAGTGAGGTTGGGGAATCTGTAATATGAACATAGTGGCATTCAGTTAGAATGCGTTCATTCCTAAGTATAGCAGATATAAGCTATAAGGTTGGATTCCTTTTAACCTTCTGTGGTGTAGTGGTAGCGCCTTGACTTAGTAATCATAAGTCCTAGGTTCGAGTCCCGGTCGGGGTAAAAAATGATTCATGTTTTCACATATGTAATGTGCTTATTTGGTAATTTCATGGCCCGAATGAGATTGGGATTTGAATTAAATGCTAAAATGAAGCCACGAGTGAGGTTGGGGAATCTGTAATATGAACAAAGTGGCATTCAGTTAGAATGCGTTCATTCCTAAGTATAGCAGATATAAGCTATAAGGTTGGATTCCTTTTAACCTTCTGTGGTGTAGTGGTAGCGTCTTGACTTAGTAATCATAAGTCCTAGGTTCGAGTCCCGGTCGGGGTAAAAAAATGATTCATGTTTTCACATATGTAATGTGCTTATTTGGTAATTTCATGGCCCGAATGAGATTGGGATTTGAATTAAATGCTAAAATGAAGCCACGAGTGAGGTTGGGGAATCTGTAATATGAACATAAGTGGCATTCAGTTATAATGCATTCATTCCTAAGTATAGCAGATATAAGCTATAAGGTTGGATTCCTTTTAACCTGGATAGTAGGTTGGCTATGGCACCAGCCGCCCGTTGAAAGACTACGACTGAAGGTATTAGGATGCAACTAGGACTGGTCCAGACAGTTCCAGGTTGAGTCTTCCTTCAGGACGGTTCTTTCCTCATGCCTACTTCTACACTGAATATTCTGGCATATTCATTACACATCTATTGCTATCCCATTACATTTGACAAGTCACAACATTCTGCACATCTGTCTCTTTTACTTTCCTTTTCCTTACATTTTGTCATTATTTATGGAATGTTCACAACTAATGGCCCCCAGTACCCGGCATAGTGGGGTGCGAAGAATCTCCGGGGATCGTGTTGACTCCACCATTGGCTTGAGGGCAGACACGCCTGGTGGTAGTAATGGTTCTGCTCTTAACCTTGCACCTCCCAATAGATCTGCTTCTTTCACTCTTCACTATTCAAACATTCGTGGGCTGAACTCTAATCTTTCGTCTGTGGAACAGCACTTGGGCACTTTCCTCCCTAACCTCCTCCTCCTATCTGAAACCCAGTTGTCTATACATGCTTCCACTGACCCTTTCCAAATCTCCCACTATAATCTGTATACTCGTTTTCGTTCCAAAGGTGGGGTCTGTGCTTACTGCAACATTAACACCCCTACTGTGAGGCTCATGGACCTTGAATCTCCTGACTTTGATGTTCTCTGGCTAAAAGTCTATCTCTCCACTACCACTATCATCCTTTGCTTCTGCTACTGTTCTCCAAACTCCACTGAGTTTGTGTCTTTCTTTGAATATCTCTCCTCATGCCATGAGTCCTTGCTATCTTCTCACCCACATGCCGAAGTTCTCTACATTGGAGACTTCCATGTACACCACAGTGAGTGGCTTCATTCTTCTCACACTGATGTGGGAGGAAGCGAGGCTCTTGCTTTCTCTATTACTCACGATCTGGAGCAAATTATCAAACATCCTACTCGCGTTCCTGATCGTCACGAACATGCTGCAAACACTCTTGACCTATTTTTTACTTCTAACCCTTCAAACTACTCTTATTCTGTGCTTTCCCCTCTTGGTAAATCTGACCACTCCATGATCTCTGTCTCTTCCATTTTCGCTCCCCCACCACCAATCCCTCCTGCTCAATGCCGCCTTTGGCACTTTGAGCGAACCCAATATGAAAATTTGCGTAACTTTCTCTTTGACTTCCCATGGGATGACTACTGCTTTCGGTCCCGCAACCCTGATTGGGTAGCTGTAAAAGTTGCCGAGATCATGACCGCGGGAATGGAGGCGTACATCCCCTCTACTACAAAAACTTTCTCTCCCCCTAAACCTTGGTTTGACCGTGCCTGCTCCATGGCTATCCAGGCTAGGAATCAGGCTCACCGATCTTACCAAGCCTCTCCTTCCGATGTAACTCGCTCTGCTTTTATTATAGCTAGGAATCGCTGTACAGCTCAGATTCGAAGGTCTAAGGCTTCCTTTATAAGAAGGAAAGTTGATGACCATAACTCCTCTCCCACTGACAAATGCTTCTGGTCCTTAGCCAAAAACCTCTCCAAAAACTTCTGTAACTCAAGCTTTCCCCCTCTCATTCGTTCTGATGGTTCTATAGCTTGCTCTCCCACTGACAAAGCCACTCTCTTTGGCTCTCATTTTTCTGCCAACTCTTCTATCAACGATTCCAGCGCACCTGTTCCTCAGTCTTTTCCCCTCTCTAACCCTATGCCCTCCCTTATCCTTTCTTCACGCAAAGTTCATAAGGTTCTTCGCTCACTAAAGACAAACAAGGCAACTGGTCCCGATGGTATCCCTGCAAGGTTCCTTAATGAGTTTGCAGATGAAGTGGCTCCTGTGCTTTGCCATCTTTTTCGCCTCATTCTGTCAACCAGTATCTATCCTTCATCTTGGAAGCATGGTCTAGTTCAACCTGTTCCTAAGAAGGGTGACCGCTCTATTCCCTCTAACTACCGACCTATTGCTCTAACCTCCTCTATTGCTAAAGTTTTCAAAACTTTGCTCAATGCTCACTTCTTGAAACGCCTTGAATCTAACTCACTTATCACCGATCACCAGTACGGCTTCCGCAAGGCAAGATCCACTGGTGATCTCCTGTCCTATCTTACTCATGTATGGTCATCTTCTCTGAGGAACTATGGGGAATCCTTTGTCGTCGCCCTTGATATCTCTAAGGCTTTTGACAGAGTCTGGCACAAGGCTCTGTTGGCCAAACTCCCTGCCTATGGCTTTACGCCTTCTTTCTGTTCTCTGATTTCCAGTTTTCTTACTGACCGTTTTATATCTGTAGTTGTTGATGGCGCGACATCTAGCCCTTTCTCTGTTTCCAGTGGTGTTCCACAGGGCTCTGTTCTTTCACCTACTCTCTTTCTTCTCTTCATCAATGATCTTCTACAATCCCCATCTTCCTCTCTTCTTCATGCCTTTGCCGGTGATTCTACCCTTCACTTTTCCTCTGCCTTTTCTTCCCAACCTTCATCTGTTACTCGCAATCAATCTCGTATCACTCTTTCTTCTACTCTTAACTCCGATTTGCAGAGAGTATCTGAATGGGGCACTCAAAATTTAGTTAAATTCAATGCCTCCAAGACACAGTTTCTGGCTATCTCTTTATCTTCTTCTCCTCCTGATAACCCTATTGTCTTCGAAACTAATGAAATTTACCCTCTTAACTCTATCAATATATTAGGAATCCATATAGCCTCTAACTTGTCTTGGAGGAATCACATAATCCCAATTTCTAAATCTTCATCCAGAAAATTGGGGGTTTTGTTTCGGTTTCGTTATTACTTTTCCTCATTGCAGTTACTTAAAATTTACAAAGGTCTTATCCGCCCCTGCTTAGAATACTGCTCACACATCTGGGGTGCTTCTTCCTTTACTTACCTTCTTGATAGGGTTGAATCTAAGGCAGTCAGACTAATTAATGATCCTTCTCTTACTTCTAACCTGGATTCTCTCTCTCTTTGTCGTAAGGTATCCTCCCTTTCGCTTTTCTATCGCTACTACTTCCATCGCTGCTCTGATGAGTTGGCGAGTTGCATCCCTCCTCCACTGCCGAGGCCGCGTAACACTCGCCAAGCGGCCTCATCTCACAGGTACTGTGTGGAGATTTGTAGCTCGCAGATTGGTCGGTGCAGCGACTGCTTCTTCCCATCTACCTCCAGACTCTGGAACTCTCTTCCTCCTTCTGTCTTTCCTAATTCTTATGACCTTTCAACCTTCAAAAAGCAGATCTATCGTCATCTCAGAGCCTAGTCCTCCATATCTCTGGGTCCTCCTTACTTTGACTGTTTTTTTCTGCCTGTCGTTTACCTTTGTGTGACATTACCTCATCTCTGCCTTGCCCTTAACCTTTCTCTTTTCCTTCATCTTGGTATTTTCTCTTGCCCGGGCCTTT
>JAXCGZ010002659.1:0-17500 GCA_037179515.1 Halocaridina rubra
TATTCGTGTTTTCTCCCTGATTTACTAAAAAAATAATGTAAATCTCACGTTTATTTTTTTCTTTTTTTACTGAAATATATCTTGTGCGATGGACTGACTATATATAAAAAAAATATATAAAAAATTGTTCTATAAAAATGTTTGATCAAAAGCAATACAGTCAATCTCACATATATAAAAAAAAAAATCAGGAAGTCATTACTATGAAATACGGAAAATAATGATATAGGTAAACAACACATTCCAGTATTTCAGTTACCCCAATTCAGAAAAAAATAAATAATAATAAAAATAACTCATAGAAAACGAGGGTCAACAGAAAACGGGAGGTTTGCGTGTTACCTTCTCTTCCATTCACAAAACTTGTTGCTCAATTACATAGTAAGGTCAGCATTCTCCTCCTCTCCCACGTGACCCCCCCCCACTCCTCCCTGGCCTTTTCCTTCCTCAGCATTTCTACCACCTCGAACTACTCCAATAACTCCCCCTCCCAACCCACTACAGGCTGTAAACCCCATTCACTAATACCGCTACAAAGATGTGTGACCTTCTAAAATGCATATTTTTTGCTTTAAACTTTTGAATTCTCGATTGAAACCACGCAAATACCAACTGAAGAATTGGAACCTGCCTTTTCTCAGCAGTGATGAAAGGCTAGGTTAGGTTAGGTTAGACTTTGTGCTCAATATTCAATACCAAATTCTAACCTAACTTGACCTAACTCAATCTATCTCTGCTGTTTATATAAACCAGGTTCCAATTCTTCAGGAGGTCCAATATAGGTACTAGCTTTGCATAAATTAATATATAATTACCACGTATTGATATGCATATAGAACAAGAATACATTGCAAGAATACCGTATGTATAATCGCACAGAGGTAGTGGATAATTAATACTAATGACGAACTAATTAAGTCTCTTCATTATTATATACAGTGACCGACATTATGTCATTAGCATGACTTACATAGCTAATAATAATAATAATAATAATAATAATAATAATAATAATAATAATGATGATAATAATAATAATAATAATAATAATAATAATAATAATGATAATAATAATAATAATAATAAGTGATAATAATAATAAAAATAAAAATAATAAAATAATAATAATAATAATAATAATAATAATAATAATAATAATAATAATAATAATAATAATGACCTGACGCCTCAGAGTCGCGGACGCTACCGCTTGAGCCACGGTGACTGAAGAATGAAGATAGACGCAATAGCTGCAATATCATAATTTTGAGACTCAAAGCAGCTGCTGCTATTACTGCGAGAGACTAAATGCACATTTTCTCTCACCTCTCATGAGTCATCTAAAATGATGTCTGCAATTCAACAGAAAAGTCATGCAGAGCATCAGGACATATTTATCATCTTCTTCTTCTTCTTCTTCTTCTTCTTCTTCTTCTTCTTCTTCTTCTTTTTCTTCTTCTTCTTCTTCCTTTAGTTCTTTTTCTTCTTTTTCTTTTTACTTTTCTTCTTCTTCTTCTTCTTTTTACTTTTCTTTTTCTTCTTCTTCTCCTTCTTTTTACTTTTCTTCTTCTTCTTCTTCTTCTTCTTCTTCTTCTTCTTCTTCTTCTTCTTCTTCTTCCTTTTGTTCTTCTTCTTCTTCTTCTGCGAAAGCTGTATGACGAGTGTTACAGCCCTTATCAAAGCTTGTTTCATCACAATAACATTCACTATCGGTTTTACGTCACGGACTCCCTTTTCAACCAAGGGCTAGGACGGTTGCCTTCTTGCGAAGGACTTGTTTTGGCAGATGTAATCGTTACCCAGAGTGCATGCCCTTGCTAACCTCAGACCGTGACGGGGCGCGAACCCTCGACCTGACGCCTCAGGGTCCCGGACGTTACCGCTTGAGCCACGGTAACTACATGTTTCTAATATATAGGGTGTTCATTTAAGCTTGCGCAGGTTGAGATGCTATACATGAGTCGCTTCCATAATACGTTTGTTTGTTTTTTGTTTGTTTTTGTCAAGTGGTTCTGGAAAAGATATGCTTTGCAGACCAAGTTTGTGAAGGCATAGCAGATATACGGGGGGGGGGCTAGAGTGAATAGCAAGTATCTTCACGGTAATAACAGTCACCAAAGAGAATAAAAAACTACTACTACTACTACTACTACTGCTACTACTGCTGCTGCTGCTAATAATAATAATAATAATAATAATAATAATAATAAAATAATAATAATAATAATAATAATAATAATAATAACAATAATAATAATAAAAATAATATGGTTTTCCCAAGTTCATATGAAGTCGATTTTTCAAACTACCCTCTTGGAAACTAGCACAAGATTTTTGGCTAAAATGCTCTACAACCGGATACCCTTCCAGACAAAAAACCTTCTCCAACTGACCAACCCTTGTTACCTGCACCGATGTGCTCCCCAAGTGCCTGGTGTGTGTGTGTGTGTGTGTGTGTGTGTGTGTGTGTGTGTGTGTGTGTGTGTGTGTGTGTGTGTGTGATTACCTAATTGTGCTTACGGGAAAGAGCCCAAAGCTCGTATCTTCCCGTCTCCTGATCGGTTCCATTTTTACTTGTGTGTGTGTGTGTGTGTGTGTGTGATTACCTAATTGTGATTACCAAATTGTGTTTACGGGAAAGAGCCCAAAGCTCGTATCTTCCCGTCTCCTGATCGGTTCCATTTTATACTTACTGATACTTATCATACCTGTCCTTAAAACTATGGATTGAGATAGCATTAACTACCTCCTCGCTTAGCCAATTCCAATTATCAACTACTCTTACACTGAAAAAGTATTTCCTTACATCCTGCAAAGAAGTTTTCTTACCAAGCTTCAAACTATGACCTCTAGTTCTAGAGTGTGTGTGTGTGTGTGTGTGTGTGTGTGTGTGTGTGTGTGTGTGTGTGTGTGTGTGTGTGTGTGTGTGTGATTACCTAATTGTGTTTACGGGAAAGAGTCCAAAGCTCGTAACTTCCCGTCTCCTGATAGGTTCCATTTAGTACTTAGTGATACTTATCATACCTGTCCTTAAAACTATGGAGTGAGTTAGCATTAACTACCTCCTCGCTTAGCGAATTCCAATTATCAACTACTCTTACACTAATAAAGTACTTCCTTACATCCTCTGTGTGTGTGTGTGTGTGTGTGTGTGTGTGTGTGTGTGTGTGTGTGTGTGTGTGTGTGTGTGTGTGTGTGTGTGTGTGTGTGTGTGTGTGTGTGTGTGTGTGCATAATGCAATATTGCAGAAACCGTAACATTAACCACCAAGTGTCTAATGCCTCGGTTGAATTATATTTTCCCAATCAAGTATTAATCTCTCTAGAACTTTACATTAACTGTACTCCAGAGTCACTCACCAAGTCCGGTGGTGAATGAGGGCGCGCATGAATGAGAATTACCGCGGGAAGAAGCGATACGAGGAGCCACTAGAATGGAGGAGAAGGAACAGAGAAAGAGAAGAAGAAGAAAGAGAAAAATAAAGAGAAATTTGTTGACTTCGGAAGAAGTCTTATAGGAGATAGAGGAGGGGGGGAGAGATGGAGGGATCATCTGCGGTTTCCAAGGGGGGACAAGGAGGCGGGAGGGGGAGGCAACAGCAAGCCATCCCACACCGGGTGATTACTATACGGTCCAATGCTCCAATGGAATGCGTGGGAACTTCAACCATATGGTAACCCTTACCTTCACGAAGCCTGAGCAAGATCTGGGGTTTTCATTCATAGCGTCTGACTTGCTCCGATGCCTCCTTCTGCATGAATGCATGAGGGGGGACTCGAGGTGGGGGGTGGGGGGTGTTGAGCGCTCTTTAGCGCATGCTAAGGAAAGGGTTCGATCCTCATTGCAACACACTCTCTCTCTCTCTCTCTCTCTCTCTCTCTCTCTCTCTCTCTCTCTCTCTCTCTCTCACACACCAGGACGAGCAAAAGAAATTGCCCTATCGGGCATGGGCACGAAGAAACCATAAAGCAGAGAGAGAGAGAGATGGGGAGTGTTGTGACTTGTCAGATTAGAGATGATAAGAAACATATATTCAAATAGTGACTAATTTTAAAACATAACAATGCAATTATTCGACAGTGAGATCTTTCCTTTCCTTTACAATTCATTGATATATTGCAGTTGTTAAATATTACATTCTATATTTGGTCATGTATAAATGAAATATTAACAGAATTTGCAATTCATTTTAAATATCATAGCAAGTAATTAAGAATAAAATATAGTGTCATAAAGGTTTCCATCGGTTACGGATCCATTTTTATACCCAAATCTATACAGAATATCCATGCATTGCAAAGTGGAAATAAGTGTTTGTGTGTTTATATATCTCTTATTATCCCTTCACATGTGACAAGTCACAACATTCCCAATCTCTATTTTTTTTTTTTTTTTTTTTCGTGCCCAGGCCCGATGAAGGATATATTCATCGCCCGTCCTAGTGTCACACTAATAAAGATATATATATATATATATATATATATATATATATATATATATATATATATATACTACTAATACCACTACTACTACTACTACTACTACTACTACTACTACTACTAATGAGTCAAATTTGACATATTAATTAAAATTAGAAATATAAATTTCCTCATTATCAATATTGCCCGTACAGGTGACGACCTAAACAGGCATTATTACAGAGGCAATGAGTTTATTTTGTTTTCGTATAACAAATAATAACACTACCACTACAAACAAAAACAAAAAACAAATAAAGTAAATAAAAAACATGACGATAATAAGACGATAATAAGTCTAATATCATCATCATCAACACGGTCATTATTCCATTAACCAAAGGAACACATTGGGATCTGCCTATCTACCGGTGCTTAAAAAACTCAACCTCGGACTGCTAATTGAATATCGAATTACACGCAAACACACACACACACTTACATACACACACACTTACATACACACACACACTCACACACACCTCCGGTTTCAACATGCCGGTAATAGAATCTGACAGTGACTATATCGACAACAGTGGCCAACGGATGGTGTGGATGGATGGATGGATTCGGTTTTAATTCACGAACTACCTTTTCTACGAAGGGTTAGGACGGATGGTGTATTTAATATAAATTTCACCATTTTATATCACAATAGTTTCCATTCGAATGGGGGTGGACATAGACATGTTGGAGCTGGGGGATGAAGGCTGGTTACCGTGCCTAGCACCCCGCGGTGGGATCGAACCCGTGGTGGTTTGTTTCCGACTTGCGAGCTCTGCTAAGCGAGAGGACGTTGGCTTCTTGCGAAGGATTTTAATTTTGGCAAGTGTGACCGTTACCCTGAGTGAATGCCCTTTCTAACCCCAGACCGAGGGGAGCTCCGAAACCTCGACCTGGCGAGTAAAAAAAAAAAAGAGAGAGAGAGAGAGAGAGAGAGGAAATGGAGTCGTCTTTTAACGGTATCTATACCTCTTCATTCACAGATTTCAACATCACCGTTAAAGACGCCATGGTCGTAGTCGAGTACTACTATCCGAGCAACAGTCACAGAGACCTTGGTTCGATCCCAAGGACTGACTGTTGAAGGAGTTCCTTAAAAAAAAAATTTTCATATAGCCTTCACGTTCATGTCCCACTTGGATTAAATAAACAGCAATCGCAATTGAAACGATAATTCTCTCTCTCTCTCTCTCTCTCTCTCTCTCTCTCTCTCTCTCTCTCTCTCTCTCTCTCTCTCTCTCTGTATATATCACAAATGAAGACCTACAATGAAACGATAATATATTATTATCTCTCTCTCTCTCTCTCTCTCTCTCTCTCTCTCTCTATATATATATATATATATATATATATATATATATATATATATATATATATATATATATATATATATATATATATATATATATATATCATCCACTAAAAACTTTTGTGACCATCAGAGGACCCGAACTCGCGTAGCAAGTTACAGAATCATGGTGGCATGATTCTACAACTCGAGAGTTCGATGTCCCCTGATATTCACCAAAGTTTTCTAGTGGATATTAGTATTGTACATATCACGGCTTCATTTTGAATACATATATTTTAATTCCACAGGTCATCTGTAATAGATTGGTGTAAAAGATCGACGAGAAAAGTGATTACTTGATCTGGCTGGGTTAGGAATTGCAAATATTTGTCTGTTGTAGCAGCATAGTCGGTATGGTGGTATGATTCTGCATCTTGCAACGAAAATTTGAGTCCCTGATGGTAACAAGTGTTCCGCGGATGATAGTCTTGTTAATATCACGTTTTCATTGTATGTATGTGTGTGTGTGTGTGTGTGTGTGAGAGAGAGAGAGAGAGAGAGAGAGAGAGAGAGAGAGAGAGAGAGAGAGAGAGAGAGAGAAATACTGACAAGCTCTATGAGCCATGCTTTAGAAACAGCTTTTTATACATTTGTCCCCATATTCGTAGCACTTAAGAGGTGTAATTGTGTGTGTGTGTGTGTGTTAGAGAGAGAGAGAGAGAGAGAGAGAGAGAGAGAGAGAGAGAGAGAGCTAATATGAACAATGGTGGAACATTAAAGCTCATTGACACCATCACTACCACAGGCCTTTTTCTTTCACAGTGACTCATTCACAGTTCAAGTTACACGTTATGTGCTGTACATTTGCACATGGCAAGCAGAGGCTGAATTCCCATTCACTGCTAGGTCATTTTCGACCATAACGTGACTCAGCGACTAATGGACGGTAGCAAAAGGGTGACATCCAACTTCCTCTCTCAGACAAGCAAGACTGACAAAACGACAGACAGACAGAGACAGATTTCAAGTTCACATATTTGTGGGGGGGGGTTGCAAATAGACAGACTTATTTCAAAAAGACAGAAGATAAAATGGATTCAGGATGAGAGTTTTGCAACGCATTCGCTAGCCCTTGGTAGAAAAGGGAGTCCGTGACGTAAAACCGGCAAATCATTATTTATTCAATTATATAATTTATCTTTGCTACATATATTATGTAAGAATATATCTATACATTTAATATTCGTTTATTATATTTAATTATGATAACATACATTTCTTCTGTTTTATTAATTAGACAGATAGGAGCTGTCTAAAGAGGAATATGGCTACTACGTCTAAGATAGATATATCTCCATGAGGGTCTACTATGAGACAGACATTAGACAATCAAATATGAAAAAAAATTGGGTTTAATATAGGAAAAAAAGTTCAGTAATCGAGTGTTTAAACCTTGAAAGAGTCGCACAACAGAATATAATTCACTCACACCCAAAAGGTCCCGAATTCGATACCCCCCAAAAATATTAATATCTCTTCGCCATTTTTTTTTTTTTTGACGTGAGAAGTTCGTGGATTTCCTTGCCTGCTAACCCCTGTCGCCTCAGCATGAGGATAGTACTAAAGTTATCATCATATAGTACATACAAACACACACCTTTGTAATGTTAAGAACGACGACATATAGAGGATCATCCCATGCAACAGTGGTTCACAACCTGCGGGTCGCGATAATGTAAAAAAAAAAAAAAAAAATAGTATTATGGTCGACTTTCAGTTAATGTAAGACCAAAACGTAATAAATGTGTTAAATCTACAATACGTGTATTTTTAATATTTATCTTATCATATTAGTATTTTATTATGTTATGATTCGGGACATTGGCATGTACTGTGTGTGTGTGTGTGTGTGTGTGTGTGTGTGTGTGTGTGTGTGTGTGTGTGTGTGTGTGTGTGAGATATCACCTAATTGTGCTTACGGGAAAGAGTCCAAAGCTCGTACTTTCCCGTCTCTTGATCGGTTCCATTGTGTGTGTGTGTGTGTGTGTGTGTGTGTGTGTGTGTGTGTGTGTGTGTGTGTGTGTGATTACCTAATTGTGTTTACGGGAAAGAGCCCAAAGCTCGTACGCTCCCGTCTCTTGATCGGTTCCATTTTGTGTGTGTGTGTGTGTGTGTGTGTGAGCGTGTACGTGTGTGTGTGCGTATGTGTATGTCAGAAGCCCTTCGGGGACAGGCGAGGGTCACAAGTCTCTACTAACATTGTTTGGGGGGGTCGCGGGCCAAAAAGGTTGAGAACCAAATGCTATACACCACAGTGCAATTTGTCCATTTGTATTGCGGTGCCACATGCAATTGTAATCAATTATGTCATACGTAATCTAATAATCCATTGAGTATTTCCGTACGGTATGGCAAGTGGTTATATTATTCATCCATTCATAATATTTAATTCATCCAGGATTACAACATTACTCAACCCCTCTCCACCCCTCCACCCCTCAACCCCCAACGTTATCTCATTGCGAACGCTTCATTACCTCATATCCTGCCACGAAGTCTTCGTCTCAAGTTTTGCTTTTCTTCTCTCTCTCTCTCTCTCTCTCTCTCTCTCTCTCTCTCTCTCTCTCTCTCTTTACATACATTTTAATCTCTGTGCTTGAAAAACAAAACTACAAAAGTTAATCTTTCTCCTCCTCATTTTCAATCTCTGTCTCATTACTGGGTACTATTTTACCCCGACCGGGACTCGAACCTAAGACACATAATTACTGTGCCAAGGCGCTACAAACTACATCACAGAAGGTCTAAAGGAGAAACCAACCTTACATCTTAACTGCTATACTAGGAATGAACGCATTCTATCTGAATGCCTTTTTATTCACATTACAGTTTCTCCCAACCTCAATCGTAGCTTCGTTTTCGCTTTTAATTCAAATCCCAATCTAATTAAGGATCATCAATATATATATATATATATATATATATATATATATATATATATATATATATATATATATATATATATATATATATATTACATTTATTTTGAAAAAAGAAATCATTATCGCTACTTTATCAAATGAAAATGGAACCAATCAGGTACTTCTAGAAACAGAATTTCGAAGTATTTCCATTAACGGTAATGGTACTTTCTAGTATAAGGTCTGTGGGGAAAAGACATTCCACAGCCCTATTCTTTGCATCATCGTAAGGATGGACTAAAAGGGGTAGGAAGAGACAGTATGAATATGCTATTCCTTGCCACACCCTGTTGTCTTTGATGATATAAATGATGTTGAAAATAATAATAAAAAAAATTAAAATTACACGTTTCACTGGTATAGTGTATATGCAGTCACCGTGGCTCAAGCGGTAGCGCCCGCGACTCTGAGGCGTCAAGTCGAGGGTTCGCGCCCCGTCACGGTCTGAGGTTAGGAAGGGCATGCACTCAGGGTAACGATTACATCTCCCAAAACAAGTCCTTCGCAAGAAGGCAACCGTCCTAGCCCTTGGTAGAAAAGGGAGTCCGTGACGTAAAACCGGAACAAAAACAAAGAACTATTATGGTGTATATCGAAGTTTTTAAATTATGCAAATTGGAAGTAATTTGTATAAAAAGTATATAGATTAATTATGATTATTGTTCTAATTAAATATCGTTAACAAAACCATGTCACTGATAAAATATATTCCTAAATAATTAAACACTTGATAGTATCAATGCAAAAGGGAAGTAACTTATATGTACGTGTACAGAGTTTAAAATCAGTTACTGTACTAAATACACACACACACACACACACACACACACACACACACACACACACACACACACACACACACACTAACTTTAAAAAAAAATACATACCTTACACTAATGCAAAAAAAATCGTTAAAACTTTCACAAATCACAAAAATTAAATAAAGAAAAATTGGTAATCAATTTCAAATTTCAAATCGATGTACTTCAAAATTACAGTACAGTGCACTCGAGCGTACACTTCTATCACTAGCTATAGTCAAATGCTTACTAACAAATGATAGTGAACAACCAGTAGCTTATCGGGGAGACGCAATATTCGATATCAGTTTGAGTGACTTTTGCGGGTTTAGTACCCTAACCAAAAACACTTAAACATACATACATACATACATACATAATACATTCATATACACATACATGCATACACACATAAATAAATAAATAAATATATATATATATATATATATATATATATATATATATATATATATATATATATATATATATATATATATATATATATATATATATACATATATATATATATATATATATATATATATATATATATATATATATATATATATATGCTCATATACATACATATGCATACATACATATATGCACACATACACATACCACACCCCTCTCCAACGAAGCTTACCAAATCATAATACCACATATTCTTTCGACATTTCCATTAATTTTTAAATTATTTCAATAAAGTGCTCAATTTAAAGTAATGGTAGAGAGAGAGAGAGAGAGAGAGAGAGAGAGAGAGAGAGAGGAGAGAGAGAGAGAGAGAGAGAGAGAGAGAGAGAGAGAGAGAGAGTTTTCCACAGTATTGGCTCACAGGATATTTGGGTAAATTGAACCTTACAAGAGTACAATGTCTTTACCCAGTTGTATTTACCTGTTTCAACGGGAGAGAGCCCTATGTTCGTGTCCTTCTCCCGATGTTTCATTTTTTTTACTTACTAACACTTGTCATATCATTCCTTAAAGTGCTATATAGCATAATATCGCTCCCTATCCACTCCATCAATACCATGGAGAAATTGACACTTTTACCATATTCCCCTCTTTCGACTTGCTTCGAGTGATGGTAAGTCTAACTCCATTGGCCTCTCTCCAAAACTGTGATTACGCATCTGAATTACCAGGATCGTAACATGTCTCTGAACTTTCTCCAATATGTTAATGGGATTTTTTTTCCCAAGTCAGATTTCAGAAGGGTTCTTGGTATTCAAACTTGGGTCTGACATGAGTCATGCAAATATTTTTGTAATCATAGTTTTTGACTATAAAATTCATGTGTCTTTCCGGATTTAGCCTATCTCTCTTACGTTCACCTATTTTTGAAATTCCACTCGTGCACATTCTCATAACACACACACACAAGTATGATAAGTATCACTAAGTACAAAATGGAACCGATCAGGAGACGGGAAGATACGAGCTTTGGGCTCTTTCCCGTAAGCACAATTAGGTAATCACACACACACACACACACACACACACAATATATATATATATATATATATATATATATATATATATATATATATATATATATATATATATATATATATATATATATATATATATATATATGTATGTATGTGTGTGTGTGTGTGCGTGTGTGTGTGTGCGAAAGAGAGAGAGAGAGAGAGACTATCACACAATAATATCAGAACAGGTAATCATCCCTGTTGAATTAGCGATGACTCATCTAGCCACACACTCGTATTTATACATACATACATATATATACCTTGGCTGTAGTTGTGTTAATACATACACACACACGTTCACAGCTGATAACCACGGCTGTTACTTCTGTTACTGCTGCTTATGTTGTTGTTGTCATTTCGTCTGTCTTTGCTGCTGCTGTTACTTCAAGCGCTGTGTAAGTGCTTGAGTTAATTATTCTAAGGAGTCTCTTACTTAGCCCCATACCCCCCCAGAAATGTTTTTTTTTTTAAAAAGTGTGAAAAGCTTAAGCAAATCACCTGAACTAGGAAAATTTTTCGTGGATTATGGAACTGAACATATTAATCATTTGTATTCTAGAACCAGGAAAAAGATTTTGACATTATCTGCGTTGATTCACACAAGGGCTTTAATGACGTCAACAGAGCCATCCTTTGCATTACGACTAGGTAAGCATTTATAGGATTAATTAAGCATTTTTATGCCAGTAAACACACGTTAGTTGTCACCGTGGCTCAAGCGGTAGCGTCCGCGACTCTGAGGCGTCAGGTCGAGGGTTCGCGCCCCGTCACGGTCTGAGGTTAGCAAGGGCATGCACTCAGGGTAACGATTACATCTGCCAAAACAAGTCCTTCCCAAGAAGGCAACCGTCCTAGCCCTTGGTAGAAAAGGGAGTCCGTGACGTAAAACCGGAACATGCCAGTAAATACAAGCAGCGGACAGAGGTACCAACCCCACTGTCCTTACCAGCAAACAGTCCGCAAGGAACCATCCTAAATCCTAATTATTTACAATCTAGAAGAGAATCAGCATTTTGCTGATATCCCTAGATGAAAATTCAAAGGTCTTGAGAAGATTAACATCTGAATATACTACCAGATTCAAACAAGAATTATCTTCCAGTGTCTGCTCTTACACTCCGAAATTCTCGTAGATTTTGAATAATTTGAGTACAGTAAATATAACCTTGGAATATAGATGTATGCAATATTCCTTGTCTCTATCTTCAGCCTTCAGAAAAAAAAAAACTTGACTCGGTTAAACTATATAAAAATATAAAATTTGGAAGTTCTCTGCCAAATGAACGAGTTGGAACTTATAAATGAACGAGTTGGAACTTATAAATGAGCGAGTTGGAACTTACAAATGTACGAGTTGGAACATTTACAAAAACAAATTAGCATGTAACTGAAGTAAAAACTTGAGTAGAATATTGTAAATATTCACTGTCAGTTACATGCCATTTTCGTGGCTGTTACGCGACTTTGATTCGTCTGGTCGTGAGTTCGAGGCCCGCACCTGTCTGAGGTTAGAAAGGGCATTCACTCAGGGTAATGATCGCAATTGCCAAAACCAAAGTCTTTCGAAAAAGGCACCGTCCTAGCCCTTAACAGATAAGGGAGTCATTAGGTTGCTCTTGATAAAGGCCAAGCTCAAATGTTAACCTAACCTAACCAAATCGCTGATCAAAGTTGTTCCGGTTTTACGTCACGGGCTCCCTTTTTCTACCAAGGGCTAGGACGGTTGCCTCCTTGCGAAGGACTTGTTTGGAAGATGCAATCATTACCCTGAGTGCATGCCCTTGCTAACCTCAGACCGTGACGGGGCGCGAACCCTCGACCTGACGCCTCAAAGTCGCGGACGCTACCGCTTGAGCCACGGTGACTACTAATCGCTGATCAAAGTCAGATCCCAATTCTTCAGGAGGTCCTGAAGTATTTTCATGTTATAAAAATACAGATTTTCAACAGCAATTGTTCAATAATCCTGCTTTTGGATGTCATAATGAGTCACCAATACGGGGGTGGACACAAGCAGAGTATAGATGGGGAATTAAGGCTGGTTGCCTTTCGTAACACCCCAAGGGGGCCTCGACTGGGGGTCTGTCACCTCATAATGTTCAATAAAAAAAACGGTTTTACGTCACGGACACCCTTTCCTACCAAAGGCTAGAACGGTTGCCTTTTTACGAAGGAATTATTTTGGCAGATGTAATCGCTACCCTGAGTGCATGCCCTTGCTAACCTCAGACCGTGGCGGGGTGCGAATCCTCAACCTGCCGCCTCAGAGTCACGGACGCTACAGCTTTGCCAGAGTGACTACCAATACCTAATGGTCAATGAAATGTTCAAATTCTATCAATGGTCCATTGATCATTTTGTGACGACAGTGTACCGGATGTCTCATTCAAGAGTAAACACGATAAATATAATCACAAAAATCGATTTTTTTTATTTATTCAAATAACTGTACATGGGGACGTTCACATGGGCACTCCCAGTGATATTGCAGTTGTTAAGCATTACAATCTATATTTGGTCATGTATAGATCAAATATTAATAGAATTTGCAATTCATTTTAAATATCATTGTAAGTAATTAAGAATAAAATATAGTGTAATACTTGATTGATGGCAGAAGAGCACTCCGCGATTATTCATTAAGAGTAATATATTATGGCTTACATGTATTAATAACAGAAGAGCACTGCGATTATTGATTAAGAGTAATATTTGTAACAATAATTTTCAACAGACCTTGTTGAGTGCTATTAAAAAAAAATAATTAGGCCATTTTACGTTAATGAGTTTTATAGCCAGCATTTATGATGAAACATCAATAAAAAAAAATTGAAAGAAAAAAACGCATACCTACAAAAAAATACACATACATACATACATACACCCTTGGCTATTCGTAGGATGTAGAATACAGAGGAGGGGATTCCCAGTCCCCCCGCTCCGCCCCATTAAGTCAACGTTTACGACACGCAGGGGAACACGGAGGAAGTATTCTTAACCCACCCTCCCTCAGTGGTGAATGCGCGTTTCTTGGCTCGACCCCCCCCCCTTACAAGGGGAAGTGAAGCATGTGTATATGTATGTACATGCATACACATGCAATAAGAGACATAAACAAGCTTTGGTAAGAAACGAAAAATTCTAATAAAAAAAAAATGCCATATGAACGTGATCACATTTTTTTTTATTTTACGAAAATGGCAACATTACACATGACACTGAATACGTTGGTCTTCTTATTGTTTTCTCAAGACTATTTTTAGGTTAAAAAATGGTTCGAGACAGGACAAATCAATGATAGGTCACCCAACATTAAATCTATGAGACGTGTCTGTTCCTAATATAAATACTGTCAAACAAACACATGAAAATGTAGTTTATCATTCATAAAAACATTTTTTCTTCAATACTATAAAATCCTAGAAACAAAATAAAAATACTACTACAAATAAAAATACTTTCTAAAAATGGGCTCCTAACAGCGGTAGGCCTAAATGAGTGATGGATAAAACAATGAAATTCGCCGAAATTTATAATTTAATACATCATCACCTTGCCGGAAGCCCTTATAGGCCTACTATACAATTATTTTTTTGAAGATGAAGAAATGCTTGAAATTGTTGACAACTACAAATTCTGAAATATTGTCATAGGCCTACAAGAAATTGTCGAATAGAAATAACATTGGTAAGAACAACACAGGAATTGATTTTGCTTATGAATTGATAATCCACCATATATACACTGAGTGTATATATATATATATATATATATATATATATATATATATATATATATATATATATATGTGCGTGTGTGTGTGTGTGTGTGTGTCTTCAACTTTATTTTCTCAATATTAGAGCAAAGACAACAAAAACTTCAACAACAACAACCTTAATAATAATAATAATAATAATAATAATAATAGTAATAATAAATTAAATAAATACCTCTTAACAGCTAGAAACCTGTATCTTACATGACACTGACCACAACTAAAAACAAAAGAATTCTAAACAATAAAACAAATACAGAAAAAAACAAGCAAAGAACAAGTAAAAAAAATATATACAACATGATTCCACGTATAAAGCCACGAATTGAAGAACTCTCAGATGACAATAAACGCCAAAAATAACATTTCGAAAAAAGACGTTAATTTAAAAAATCTCTTACATGATCTTACAAAGGAAAAAATTATAATATTTCAAAGAATTTAATTCGGTTGGTTTTCAAGTGCCATATGTACTTTATGACGCAAATTCGTTCATAAAATTAACGAAAATTGGAGATATTAGTGGTATCAGGTAGCAGTGCACGAATGTTGCCATATGACGGTGCCAAGTATTAGTCATCGAGAACACATTCTATTTTGGAGTCCATCACAATTTATATATTTATTTATTTATTTTTCAACATGGAGCTGGAATACGCCAGATAAGTGAGATTAAAAAACTCAACCACACAATAACCGTTGATAATTAGTATTAATAATTCATATAAAATAAAAATTATTCCTTAAAATAAATTACAAGATGTAATAATATATATTAAATTAAATTTCAATATTATATCAACGATAGTTATTTAAAACACATATATATTGATTTTAGTTTTAAATGACAGCCGGAATAACAGACAAAAACATTCACAATCGAAGCTTTAAGATCATAAAAAAATATATATTTAAAACCGCCAAAAGTTAAAATATGGTGAAAAGATGCATTTTGCTTGTTAACATTTAAAATCTCAAAATATGTATAGAATGTTTATGGCAAAGTTGTATCATGACATGGATACAAACGACACATCAGAGAATACATAGAATCACTGCAGGAGGCAGAAGATAATGAATAAAATCGTAATAAGACGATAAAAACTGGGTGTTGCCATATACAGATCTCGGCTATGACTCACCAGCCAAGCAGCCACACGGCCAAGGAACATAAAAAAAAAAAATAAGGAAACTTCGCCGACGTTAAACAAATATCTATTTTATTTCTAAATCTATTTCATTTTAAAGTTGTTTTTCTTTTTTTTTGATATATGAAGACAACTTTATACGTAATTCTATATGAAAATGAAACAGGTTGTGACAGAGAGAAGAGGGATAATATTAAGGGCGTATTTAATTGTCGCAAGGGCGTCGACAAACGTCACCTGGGACACAGCCAACCGAGCTAACGAAATCAGCCACCTCCAGGTAGGCCGTAGAACGATTATTTTTCACCGTTTTCGTATTTTTTCTTTGTTTTTCGTGTAAGGACCACCCCGCTCATTCCCTTTTTTTAAATTTCGATCGTCCTACGCATACAAGCACGCTCATTTTACGTGTTGCATCATTCATTGGGAACTTAGAGGCTGGCGATAGGAGAATTTCGTTTGAAATGCGCTCTCTCTCTCTCTCTCTCTCTCTCTCTCTCTCTCTCTCTCTCTCTCTCTCTCTCTCTCTCTCTCTCTCTCTCTCTCTCTCTATATATATATATATATATATATATATATATATATATATATATATATATAGTCACCGTGGCTCAAGCGGTAGCGTCCGCGACTCTGAGGCGTCAGGTCGAGGGTTCGCGCCCCGTCACGGTCTGAGTTTTGCAAGGGCATGCACTCAGGGTAAGGATTACATCTGCCAAAACAAGTCCTTCGCAAGAAGGCAACCGTCCTAGCCCTTGGTAGAAAAAGGAGTCCGTGACGTAAAACCGGAATATATATATATATATATATATATATATATATATATATATATATATATATATATATATATATATTATATAAAATGTGTGTGTGTGCATGATGTACGTATGTGTGCAAATTTCACAAGTTCTTGTTACAATCAAATAGTGAAAGAGGAATTAACGCATCCGGCCTCTTTTCAACACACACACACACACACACACACACGAACGCGCGAACGCACACAGCCTCCCGCGCTGGAGCAATGCTAATGATTATGTCCATCATGAATATCCCAATTAAAAAACAATTAGGAAAATTGGTGAGGTCACTTTACTAAATAACGTTTGTATATACATACCAAAGCCATATCCTTGGCTAGTATAACTGGTCCGGTTTTACGTCACGGACTCCCTTTTCTACTAAGGGCTAGGACGGTTGCCTTCTTGCGAAGGACTTGTTTTGGCGGATGTAATCCTTACGCTGAGTGCATGCCCATGCTAACATCAGACCGTGACGGGGCGCGAACCCTCGACCTGACGCCTCAAAGTCGCGGACGCTACCGGTTGAGCCACGGTGACTACTTGGCTTGTATAGATTGTGCGACTAAGAAACGCATATGAATACTTTCATGCGTATAATAATGATAAGAGTAGTCACCGTGGCAGAGCGGTAGCGTCTACAACTTTGAGACGTCAGGTTGAGGGTCCGCGCAGCCTGGCACGGTTTGAGGTTAGCAAGGGCATGCACTCAGGGTGACGATTACATC
>JAXCGZ010002659.1:25000-35000 GCA_037179515.1 Halocaridina rubra
GATGGGGACTGTTGTGACTTGTCAGATGTGAATGGATAATAAGAGATTAGCGAGACATTTCCGTTTAAAGGGATTTATAAAGAAACTGAATTGTTTAAGAGACGACGATAAATAACTGATTTAAATCCCTAGCGGAAGAAAAAAGGAATAGGATTATGCATTCATTCTTAGGATTGGATAACAGTGTTGCCAATTTGGAAAATTTTGTCGCTAAATTTAGCGAGTTTTTAAAGCTTCCAGCGACTTTTATTTTCATTTAGCGACTCAGCTACTAGATAAAATATCCAGTTTTAAATATCAAATAACGAAATCCTGACTCAAGACATGGGAACCACGTGCTTGGAGTCTCTTAGCTATTTAAAAATGCAATTTTTTTAAATATAATTCATAAATTATTCTTCCCATAACTTGGGGCGCACCTGGCTACCTTTCAGGACGAACCGTTTGAAAGACGCAGAACTGGTATAGGGTTGTGATGGACAGGTAATAATCCCATTCTCCAAGAATTTCTCTTGCCGCAAAACAGCTGGTGGAGGAAGAGAAGGGGGGAGAGGAAGGAGAGTATACTAAAACATTGCTGCCTCTTCCTTTTGACTTGGAGAACTTTTGCTTAACCTCAGCGGGATGATGATGATAATGATAAATCGGTTTTACGTCTCGAACGCCCTTTTCTACTAAGAGCTAGGACTATTGCCTTCTTGCGAAGGACTTGTTTTGGCATGTGTAATCGCTACCCTGAGTGTATGCCCTTACTAACCTCAGTCCGTGACGGGGTGGGATATGGCATCAAAATTATCCAAAGCTCCTTTAAAGACCTAATGACATTAACAATTCTGAACTGCTTTGCATGAAACTGTGTGAGTATGTGTATGTATGTATGTATATATATACACGCACATACTGATTACAAAGTGTATAAGTAGCCCGTCAAACAAACGATATTTATATGGACAGTGAATCATTTGAGGCCCGCCCGTCTATGACTAACATCTGATGAAAACCAGATAATACATACGTACAAGCTTGCTTTACAAATTGACATTAATATATACTAATTTATTCTTAGTTCCCCGTCACCTAGCCATATAGAAGTAAGTCTGGCAAATCACAACGCTCCTCATCTCTGTTTCTCTTTACTATTATGTTTTCTTCGTGCTCAGGTCCGATGAGGGCAGATTTTTTTTTTTTTTTTTTTTTGGTCCGTCCTGGTATCAAAATCATAAAAAAAAATTGTACTTATCCAATTATCTAAAATACTGACATTTGACTTCACGTGTTCCAAATTTCCCTTAAGTATGACTATGGGCTAATAATAAACATGGAATTACATGGCAATATCAAATAACATATCCTTAATGAACGTGACACATGAGTAGTCACCGTGGCTCAAGCGGTAGCGTCCGCGACTTTGAGGCGTCAGGTCGAGGGTTCGCGCCCCGTCACGGTCTGAGGATAGCAAGGGCATGCACTCAGAGTAACGATTACATCTGCCAAAACAAGTCCTTCGCAAGAAGGCAACCGTCCTAGCCCTTAGTAGAAAAGGGAGTCCGTGACGTAAAACCGGAACAATGAACGTGACACATGCGATAAGTTTTTTTTTTCTAATTCATAATATATCTATTTCCATAGTCAAATCCTTGAAGGATTATATTCAACTAACGAGAACCTGTATAGGGATAGATACTGTTTAGCTGGAGTAGAAACCCTTCAAAGAATGAGTGATTTTTTATAGAATCTAATATCTGATCCAATGTTGTTCCGGTTTTACGTCACGGACTCCCTTTTCAACCAAGGGCTAGGACGGTTGCCTTCTTGCGAAGGACTTGTTTTAGCAGATGTAATCGTTACCCTGAGTGCATGCCCTTGCTAACCTCAGACAGTGACGGGGCGCGAGCCTTCGACCTGACGCCTCAGAGTCGCGGACGCTACCGTTGAGCCACGGTGACTACTAGCTTATATCTGATCCAAAAATGTCAAAAGTGTTGTAAGGAAGGAATAATCATGGGTTCGAGAAGCCGTATTGAGCTTTCTCAACTCATCACAGATCACACTCGCGAAATCTAGAAAATGTTTCGAATCATCGATTCTGAGTCATTACTTCGCACGTTATGACTCATTTTTGCAGTCACTCGTTGCATTACATTTACTACGGTTTATGTATGTATGTATGTATGTGTGTGTAAGTTATGCATGTATGTAAGTTATGTATGTATGTAAGTTATGTATGTATGTATGTATATGTATGTATGTATACATGCATGTATGTATGGACGTATGTATGCATGCCTAAATATACTTAAAAACATAGACAAAGTCACTTAAATGTAAAATTTAAGTCTGGCTTCTTGTGAGACAACAACTATTTCCAATTCATTTTGCCACTTTATCACTGAACAGTTCTCAATTAGAACTTTGAAGCAAATTTTACAGACTACCAAAAAAATAAAAAAAAGTTTTTGACAGTATCTACAAAAAATAAAAAATCTAAACAAAATCATAAAAAATTAGTTGTTTTTGTGTACTTAGAATTAACAAATGGAACGTAATTCTAAAGTGCCACAACATCTACTAATGCCACTCAATCAAAAGATTGTAATGGATTTATCAGTGCCACAATTAATTTTCAGCGTTGTACTAACAAAATATAATGTGAAAATTTGACTGTAGTAAGTTTCAAGTGTGTTAAAAAAAATATGTTTAAATTATGAAAGATACATAATATATATATATATATATATATATATATATATATATATATATATATATATATATATATATATATATATATATATATATATGTATATATATAATGTGAAAATTTGACTATAGTAAGTTTCAAGTGCGTTGAAAAAAAAAATATATATGTTTAAGTAATGAAAGATACATACATTATATATATATATATATATATATATATATATATATATATATATATATATATATATAATGTGAAAATTTGACTATAGTAAGTTCCAAGTGTGTTAAAATAAATATGCTTAAATAATGAAAGATACATAATATATATATATATATATATATATATATATATATATATATATATATATATATATATATATATATATATATATATATATATATATATAAATATATATAAATATATATATATATATATATATATATATATATATATATATATATATATATGTATGTTTGTGTGTGCGTGTGTATGTATACACACACAATATGTACATGGAAAAAAATTTAAACAAAACGAGGTAGGAAAAAGTGAGAATAAAAAGCAAAGCTACGAGGATAGTATGAAAATACTCAGCCAGCAATAACCAAACCTGTTTATAAAATCCCGAGAGTACATCCTGCGCTAGAGCCAGCAGCACCGACCAAGTCATCCAACTAAGTTTTTTGGCGTCTTAAGCACTATTTGCCAATTGCACTGTTTAGCACATTGTACTATATCCACTATCGACCATAAATATAAACTCCAGTATTTATTGTTATTATTGGGGACCGCCGGAGCCTAATGGGTAGAGTGCTCGACTCGAGATGACGGATCAGCGTTCGAGCCTATAGCGGGGCGACAGGAAGGGCATCCAGCCTTTATTTATCAGCTTCAATCTATCTCTGTACACTCTGATATAGGGAATAACAGTAACCCATAAGACAAAATTATTATTATTATTATTATCATTATTATTAGTAGTCACCGTGGCTCAAGCGGTAGCGTCCGCGACTCTGAGGCGTCAGGTCGAAAGTTCGCGCCCCGTCACGGTCTGAGGTTAGCAAGGGCATGTACTCAGGGTAACGATTACATCTGCCAAAACAATTCCCTTGAATGAAGGCAACCGTCCCAGCCCTTGGTAGAAAAGCGAGTCCGTGACGTAAAACTGGAGCAATTATTATTATTATTATTATTATTATTATTATTATTATTGTGTTTCCTCTTTAATTTCATCCCCAGGACAAGTTTCAAAATTAAGTTTGATCGAAAGATAAATAAAAAAAAATACATGGCTGAATTCCTTGACATGACAGTAAATTTAAATTCGAGAACATATTTTGAGAACTTACTAGTCGAATGCTTTATGCACTCAGAGTAACGATTACATCTGCCAAAACAAGTCCTTCGCAAGAAGGCAACCGTCCTAGCCCTTAGTAGAAAACGGGAGTCCATGACGTAAAACCGGAACTAGTCGAATGCTTTAGGCGTAAGTATATTGTAAAAGGGTCTCAAATTCATCACCACAACAGATGTCTCTCTCTAGGGAAACTCCAGTAACAGGTGTTCCTTTTCCAAGCTCTCCATTCTCATTCATATATTTTGTTAATTATTATTATTATTATTATTATTATTATTATTATTATTATTATTATTATTCTTAGTAGTAGTAGTAGTAGTAGTAATAGTAGTGGTAGTAGTAGCAATAGTAGTGGTGGTGGTAGTAGTAGTAATAGTAGTGGTGGTGATGGTAGTGGTAGTAGTAGTAGTAGTAGTAGTAGAAGTAGTAGAAGTAGTAGTAGTAATAGTAGTGGTGGTAGTAGAAGTAGTAGTAGTAATAGTAGTGGTGGTAGTAGTAGTAGTAATAGAAGTAGTAATAGTAATAGTAGTGGTGGTAGTAGTAGTAATAGTAGTTGTTGTGATGGTGGTAGTAGTAGTAGTAGTAGTAATAGTAGCGGTGATGGTGGTAGTAGTAGTAGTAGTTTGTTACATTTAACAGTTACATAAACAGAATGGTCATTTATAAAACACAAAATCATTAATTCCAGACAGAGTAAACCTTTTAAGCTAAGAATGGTAAAAATAATTGTGAATGACACAGCATTTACACAAAGGGTGTAAAAGTAAACGGCATCCGTCTCTTACGTACTATTAAAAACTCTCCCAGATGGACATAACTACAGAGAATAAAAAAAAACATACACGTACATAGATATGCAGGTGAATAATAATAATAATAATAATAATAATAATAATAATAATAATAATAATAATAATAAAATAATAATAACGATAATAATAATAATAATAACAATAATAATAATAATAATAATAATAATAATAATAATAATAATAACGTAATCAACCAGTAAGTTCATCGTCGGATAACGGAAGTGCTCTCACGCGACAAATATTTCAGTGCAATCCACGAAGGCTTTATTGAACAGCGGTTCTTCACCTTTTTACCACCACGCACCCCTCAAGTCGATGGTCCTTGCCCCCCACGCCTCTCCTCCCCCCTCACATATTCAACCAAATATATCTCCAGAACTTAAAAAAAAAAAAAAAAATAGTAGCCTAGGCTAGTAACATAAAAAATGAAGACTAATAAATGGCGATTTAACTTTATGTTAATTACGATATTACACAAACACCTGTTGTAGCAATCCAAATATAATCCTTGAATTTCCTACTTTTTTCCTTCATGTTTCACCCTTCCCTGGAAATAACTCAAAGCGCCATAGAAAAACGCGTCCCTAGATTAAGAACCTCTGCTCAGCTATATATATATATATATATATATATATATATATATATATATATATATATATATATATATATATATATATATATATATATATATATATATATAACACATGATAAGTAGGCACTGAATTTTTCAAAACTTACAGACATAATTCACCCAAGTTTTAAATATCCATCCATATACCACAGCCATATTCCCTCTTATAAGGGGATGGCTGAGTCAAAGTACATACTTTGTCTTTTTGTGGGAAGTTAATACAGAGGTGGGGATTCCTAGTCTCCTCGCTCCGCCCGATTTAGTAGACTTTTACGACATGTAGGGGAACACGGAGGAAGAATTCTTACTTCCTCCCTCAGGTAAATAATATAGGCCTAATATACTGAACAAGAGTTTGCATTAAGTACATATATATCTGTACTATACAAATTACAGACAAATATCCACCTTGTTATTTCCATTTGAATGTTCCGGTTTTACGTCACGGACTCCCTTTTCTACCAAGGGCTAGGACGGTTGCCTTCTTGCGAAGGACTTGTTTTGGCAGATGTAATCCTTACCCTGAGTGCATGCCCTTGCTAACCTCAGACCGCGACGGGGCGCGAACCCACGACCTGACGCCTCAGAGTCGCGGACGCTACCGCCTGAGCCACGGTGACTACTCAGTCAGTTTTCGAGGTATCGTTGATTAAAAGAGTAAGTTTTATGAGTATTACACCGGGACAGGCAAAAAAAAAAAAAATGCCCTCATCAGGCCCGGGAACGATGAAAACATTAAGACGAGGAAAAAGTAGAAGGTTAAGGACAAGGCGGAAATAAGAGAATTATGCACAGAAAAAGGACAGGCTGAAAGAATAGTCGCAGTACTGAGGACCTCGATATTTAAATCTGCCGGCATTTGACATTTTAGCGGGAATATGACCAACGATTGTTCGAGAAAGACATCCAATGTATTTGTAAATAATTAAAAAAAAAAGTCACAATATGCCATATTTACTATTTAATTATATGAAAAATACGGGCCAAAAAATTTAAATATATGAGATTCACAAATCAATGGTAAATTTTAGGTTTTTGGGAAACGAAAATAAAAATGCTGAATTCTGGTCATATTAAGTGTATCTGTGATTCTAAAATAAAATAAAAATTTATTCACTGGAATTTTATTAAGATATTCATTATCAAATGTTAATATCAATTTAGTACATCTTAATATGCGATTTAAACACCACGTGGGCTATATAATTCAGGGAAATTTATACCTTATGTTAAAAGTCCATTAAGGTAGAATTTAGAAGAGAAATTTTTTCTCCTTAACAGAACCCAAACAGTTAAAAATATTTCCATATCCTCTGAGTCAGAGTTAATGACTCACGCTACACGTGTTAATACTCAAGTATATAGCCATAATTAATTGATTTATGACAACGTAATATAAAATACGGTAAATATGCTTTACTAAGATATTTTTAGGCAATAATAATAATAATAATAATAATAATAATAATAATAATAATAATAATATTACGTTTAATAATACTAATAATAATAACAATAATAATAATAATAATAATAATAATAATAATACCTATAATAATAATAATAATAATACGTATAATAATCATAATAGTAATAATAATACGCATAATAATAATAATAATAATAATAATAATAATAATAATAATAATAATAATAATAATGTTGTACATAGGGAACACAGAGCAAACCATTAAAAAAAATACATTAAATCAAGATTATAAAAAAAAAAATTTAGTAGCAACCATTGAGTAGCCACAGTTTACAAAAAAAATTATTTGTCATACAAGATAATGTACTTGTTCCCTATTAGACTAATTTCGTTAGAAATTAGTTACGTTTTACAATAACTAACAATATTAACCAGTTATTAACACAACCTAATATGCCTATGTAGGCCTAATCTGTTTAGCAAGAGATATGAGAATTTTCATGTTGTTAAACATTATAAAGACGCAATAGAATTAAGTACTGCTTAGAACCACGCTCTAAACCCCCCTCTCCCCCAAAAAAATCAATGACAAGTGCCACAAGAATGAAGAAAAAGAATTTGAAAATGATGATTCACCTAGCGATAGTGCCAAGAAATACCTGTGTAACTTACCACACACAGCGCTTAAAGGTTATTTTTGGGTCTATTCACACCAGAGACATTATGACGAAAATATACATATTGTTGTTATTATAATTATTATTTAGTAAATGTGTAGTCACCGCGGCTCAAGCGGTAGCGTCCGCGACTCTGAGGCGTCAGGTCGAGGCTTCGCGCCCCGTCACGGTCTGAGGTTAGCAAGGGCATGCACTCAGGGTAACGATTACACCTGCCAAAACAAGTCCTTCGCAAGAAGGCAACCGTCCTAGCCCTTGGTAGAAAAGGGAGTTTGTGACGTAAAACCGGAACAAAAGAACATTATTAAGTAAATGCATACTGTAATCGTCAATAGTGTTAGGAGAGTCGATCATGAATCTAAAAGGGCTCTGCTCATGTCAACCTTGGCCCTCTCCTCCTCTAACCCCATTCATGGCCCTCTCCTCATCTAACCCCATTCATGGCCCTCTCCCCAAATACTGTACTTCCTATTACTGTTTCATCTTCCTCCTTCTTAACTCTAATGCTTCCGCCTTAACTGGGAGCTCCTGAAGAATCGGAGCCTGAATTTTATCAACAGAGAAGAAAGGTTAGGTTAGGTTAGAATTCGCTTAAATACCCAGCTCAAATTTTAACCTAACCTGACCTTTATTCGCTGTTGATAATAGGTTCCATTTCTTCTGGAGCTCCTAATGTTACATTTATTTACCAATAACACCGACATAAAAATAATGTATATATAAATGCACTATTCCATTAGTAATTACCAAATTATCCGTACTGTTCCATTGCATTCATTCCAATTATTTGTAATTTTTAACAATTTAAGTGGTCAATTGTCATTTGTGAAAGTTATTTTGTACAATAATAACATATATATCTTTTACAAAGCATTACTGAGATAATTGTGAAAATAAATGAATTAAATCCGGTTTTATGTCACGGGGTACCTTTGCTGTAAAGGGCTAGGACGGTGCCTCCTTACGCAGAATTAAATCAGTCGACATTCAGATATTAGTCAATTTACTGTAATAAAATGAACATTAAATATTTAAACGAAACATTATTGCTACTTCCCTTACTCAACATCCCACGAGAAAGAAACGAGCAATAAAAAGGGCGTAAATAGATATATATAGATACAAAAAAGATAAAGCAGATCGATAAAAACAAATTTCTTGAATGAATCACCCCGTTTCTCAATCACATTCCTCACACTAACATTGTTGATGTAACAAAAATATAAACGCCAAAGATATGAGGTTCACCATTTTTAGAACAATGTTATTTTCACTGCGTATAAGTCGCGTAATCACACAGTTACATTCCAAAAGTAATATTCACATTCACGAATATCAAATATGGCGTAGGAATTGCGCGAAAATTCATATGTATATATTACATGTTAAACAATATTCCGAGGGAGAAGTTGAGCGATATCCTCCCTTCCCAATATCCAGTCCCACACTGAAGTTAAAGATAAACAGTGTTGCCATTATGAAATAGAACAGCCCGCTAAATACGCCAAGTCTACCGCTAAGCTGGCTGATTTCGAATTAATAACTATTTTAATATTTTTTTGCATGACATACTGGCATTATTTGTGTAATTAGAATTATTTTCTATGATATACAAGGGCGATCGTGTATTACATGCTATTATTTAATTATTTGAAGCGACTACATAAATTTCACGCCGATGTAATCTAGCAGCTTTTAGTGGTAAAGTAGCAGTGTTGGTAACACGTGTTGACCCGGTGGTCCGGACGGAGGGAGAGTGGAGGAGAACGTCATGTCTGTTCCTTGCAAGATGTAAACTGGGGAAGGAGTCATGGAAGAGGAGGGGGAGGGGTGGAGGAGATCTAAGAGAAGATTGGAAGTAGATGTAGGAAGGAAGTGAATATTTACTTTAAATGTTTCCATAGCAACGTTGTCTACATAAACACACTATATTATTCTCCAGTAATAATACATGAAGTCCATTATCGGCGATTTTCGCTATTTATTTTCTTTCCTCGGTCTCCATATACACTGACCTTACTTAACAACCGTCAGCTCATTCGGTCATACGTATACAATAGCATAAGCTCTTTGCACAAGTATGTCCCTGTCCCTTGTTCTAAGCATATATTGCTCTTATTTCAAAATGGTGAGTTCTGGTGTATTTGATGGTGTTGTTCTGTTTACCTTTGTATGTTTAATATGGTAATAGTGTTCATGAGAACAAACAATATTTAATATAATAAATATATAAAAACACTACTACTACTACTACGACTACGACTACTACTACCACTACTACTAATAATAATAATGATAATAATAATAATAATAATAATAATAATAATAGTAATAATAATAATAATAATAATAACAATAATAATAATAACATAACCCAACCACTGGGTTAAGCAGGC
>JAXCGZ010002659.1:40000-42027 GCA_037179515.1 Halocaridina rubra
ATTCCTAAACGTTGCATTACGACTTTATATTAATAATAAGTTCAGTTCACCATATTTTGTTGCATAATTTAGATAATTAGGAGTAATGAAGCATTGAGACCTGCAATTTATCAGAGTTAGGTTAGGTTAATCTATTAATTTCTCAAAATATTTCATTTAAGGTTACTAACTTGTATAAGACCCCACATAAAAGTGGGAAAAGATGGAGAAGAATAAGAACTTGGATATTTGTTGATTAAATTTGGGTAAATTAACTATGTTAATCTAAGTTACCAACACTGGATTAATCTGATGTTAAAAATAGTTAAGTTCAGATGAGTCTAATGATATAGGTATCGGTCCCCGTCCAAGACCGAGAGTTTAAGCTGTTTACTGGCAGGAACTGCTGTGGTTGGACATCACAGTGGGGGGTTGGGGCTTGCCCTGGCTGACGAATACCCATTGTAATGAAATGGAAATAAAGGTTAAATTTAAATTTAAAAAAAATTTAATCTATAAGTTAGCTAAGTCAAGTTAGGTTTTCTTGTTAAATATGGATAATTCTTCTGTATAATGATTCGGTTTTACGTCAATGACTCCCATTTCTATTAAGGGCCAGGACGATGTCATCTTTACGAGGACTTTGATTTTGGTAGTGTGGCCGTTACCCTGAATGAATGCCTTTTCTAACCTCAGACCATGGCTGGTCTCTTACCAATAAAGTATGATGATTCGGTTTTACGTCATGGATTCCCATTTCTATTAAGGGCTAGGACGATGCCATCTTTACAAGGACTTTGACTTTGGCGGTGTGACCGTTATCCTGAGTGAATGCATTTTCTAACCTCAGACTATGGCTGGTCTCTTACCATGTGGCCCATGCAGCCAACGGATAATTCAAGTACTGTAATATGGAATAACATCCAGGTTAGGTTGAGTTAGGATTATAATTAGAATCTTAGCTTAACATTTACTGATATATCAACCTCAATTTTAGACTAGGGCAAAATTTTAGGGATGTTTAGAATCTTGATATATTACTATGTTCCGGTTTTACGTCACGGACTCCCTTTTCTACCAAGGGCTAGGACGGTTGCCTTCTTTCAAAGGACTTGTTTTGTCATATGTAATCGTTACCGTGAGTGCATGCCCTTGCTAACCTCATACCGTGATGGAGCGCGAACCCTCGACCTGACGCCTCAAAGACGCGGACGCTCCCGCTTGAGCCACGGTGACTACAATCTTGATATATTACTAATGTGCTTAAGCATCTATTATGTTTAGTATTAAACGTAACTTAGTATAAAAGTCGCCTTTCTGCCTGGTTGGGGTGAGTGGTTTAGAAATAGACTACACAGGTTTATAACTTAAACTGACTGAATTAAACCTGATATGATTAAATTAAATGCTAAACTACTTGTATTGGACTTCTAGTTATTTTTCAATATCTGTCATTACTAAATAAGAGCTTCAGTGCTCTCTCTCTCTCTCTCTCTCTCTCTCTCTCTCTCTCTCTCTCTCTCTCTCTCTCTCTCTCTCTCTCTCTCTCTCTCTCCAATCATTGGTGATCTGTAACATTCTCTCTCTCTCTCTCTCTCTCTCTCTCTCTCTCTCTCTCTCTCTCTCTCTCTCTCTCTCTCTCTCTCTCTCTCTCTCTCTCTCTCTCTCTCTCTCTCTCTCTCTCTCTCTCTCTCTCTCCCAATTATTGCTGATCTGTTACGTCTCTCTCTCTCTCTCTCTCTCTCTCTCTCTCTCTCTCTCTCTCTCTCTCTCTCTCTCTCTCTCTCTCTTTCTACAGCGCAGTTTGATTCCTCACCGTGGCGAGATTCATAGTAAGATACAGACATCATTTTAGTGTCAACAGTGCTTTTTGGGGTCTTTTTGGACTTAGTCTGTAGTTTCGAGAAAAAACTATCTGCCAGTGGTAAGACCCCATTCGTTTGGCGGACTCGGATTTGCGCATGCGCAGTACGACGTGGGGTGACGTCATGTTGCTTTCCCCTCTCGTTGACGTCTCTCCAAGCTAGTGTTGCCACCTCACCGGATAT
>JAXCGZ010002660.1:0-41970 GCA_037179515.1 Halocaridina rubra
ATTATTATTATTATTATTATTATTATTATTATTATTATTATTATTATGCTTGCGGATTGTTTTTACAGTTGATCTAAATAAGAGGGAAGAGGTCTCAGAGACTTTGAGGGATCCATCAGCATCAATTAAATCTGAACTCGTTGGCATTGTTCATACTACATACAAATTCAACAGTAAGTGAATCAAAAGAGTTTTATGTTAGAAAATACTTGGAAGTAAAGTAGTTAACCTTATATTTCCCTAGTGATTTTACTTTTAGAACACGAATGCTTATTTTACACTTTTAGAGCTGCAGCAGAGCCAAAGATTTATGGATACATAGATTCTTTTATAATACTGTAGATACTTGCATACATGGTTTTATAATAGATACTTTTATGATAGATATTGTTATGAATATCAAGACTTTTGTAATAGAAACATTTTTAATAGATATTTGTATGTATGCTTTTAAAAGAGATACTTTCATATTAGATAATTATGTAATAGATACCTTTATGATATGCACTGTCATAATGCATACTTTTATAATAGATACTTTTATATTTGCTTCTTGTGTAGTAGATGCTTGTTTGATAAATACTTTTATTATAAATACCGTACTTGTATAATAGATACTTTTATGATATATTGAGGCCATGGTAGCTATGTGGTTAGAGCGCTCAACTCAAGAAGTGACAAACCTGTGTTTGAACTTACTGTGGGGCATTAGGAGAGGTAACCAACCTAAATTCCCCTTCTCCTATATGTATGTATCCACCCCCTTTGGAATTTTGATTAATTGTTACACATACAATGGTGTATGCACTCAGGGCTACGATTACATCTGCCAAAACAAGTCCTTCGTAAGAAGGGAGTTCGTGACGTAAAACCGAATCCATCCATCCATACAATGGTGCAACATTCTTGTACACTTTAGTAACCAGTAGATTTTTTCAAAACTTGCAAATGTAAATTTTAATTTTTTATTTTACGGTGTAAATATAGGTTACATGTTACGTGTATCTCTTGTTTGTTTTGTAAAAATTATATTGAGGAATTATAGAGATGTAATTGGCTAAAATGAACTTTAAATCAGACTGCGTATTGATAGGCTTACTGCTGAAAACGAGTTAATCTTATGCCCAGCAACAATGAATATCTCCTATTTGCCTGTCTGACAACTTTCGCCAAGGACAAAATATCTCGTCAGAAAGTTACTATATAAACTTACTTTGAAGAAGTATTCTCGTCCGTTCAAGCTCTCTCTGAGCTTTCCTAAGGCAGAGACGAGTATTTTTGGTGTTACAGCATCTCGGTATCAGGTGAAATATATAAAAAATTACTTCTTTCAATTTATGCTAACTTTATTCGTCTGGAGTTGCATTTTTTGGGGGGAAAAAAATTTACTGGTGACGAGGGTAATAGAATCTCATTTTGTTTGTGTGTGTAGCACCTGTAATAGAATCTCATTTTGTTTGTGTGTATACCACATGCTTCCATGAAAAACTAATTATTATTTCTGAACAGACTTGTGTGACTTCCAATACATACCGGTGGTAACAGGTGAAGATGGTGTGGATCAAGTGTGTATTTATGGTGATCTTATCCCTAGAGGAATGGAAACAGCTGATTGGTTACAACGGCCCGCCACGTTATACCTCCCACCAGCTGCGTTTACACGAATGGACACTCCACAGGTAACCTGGAATTTACTTCCTGGTTTGTCTGGAATTTTGCACTGATCTTTAATTATGAGGGAAGTTGGAAGCTGAATTGTACCATTCCCTATAATTTTTTTTCTATCTTCTCTTCTTCCTTTTTCTCACCAAGTTGATTTATAGTCTATGACTTTTTCCAGTTGGCCTTGTTGCTAAGCTTATGATAATAATACAAAGGGTCCTCGGCTTACACTGTCCTCAAGTTGTAATGTTTCGTGGTTACAACACTTCTCACATGAATTATTTTGCTTCTTGTTTTTAATAATTTTTGGCCTGCATTATGTCTCCCTAGCACATAGCAGATTCTTTTGATGGCAGTGCTTCGAAGAAAAGGAAAGCCATTACCTTGGAAGTGAAATTAGAAATAGTGAAATGCATGGAAAAGGGAGACACATTACTACTGCATTAGCATAGGTGCTTATTTAGGTTTGTTCCGACTTACACTGACTTTTAGGTTACATCACGTTTCAGGAACGGAACTCTGACATAAATCGAGGACCCCCTGTAATTATAATAATAATAGTTAGGGAAGAATTCAGTCATAAATTCTGATATGCCACACTCATATTCTCTTAAATAATTCATATGAACTTTGGTAGATATTTATGGGGGTTGGAAATTTTATTGAAATCAAAGATATTGTATTGGGTTATAGTGTTGTAAATATATAAGAAGAATGACATGAGAATATTGAAGAATAAGTGTTGTCTCAAGTGCAGTAATGAATGTGAGTGGGGCTATTTGTGTGATTCTAATAGATGTAGTTGTCATTCCCTACGCTGCCGGAACGAAGAGCCCCATAGAAGTAGTTAATTCTGAGAGCTGATGTGTACATCATTCGCTATCTTTCCTTTCCTGTGATTCAGTAAAATTCATCTTAGTAAAAATTGGGTAAGTGTGGCATAACATGTACATCATAGAAAGAGATAAAGCAATTATTGACCTAGTATTGCCATTATTTCCTTGCAAGCAGTAACCTGTTTTCTTTTTTTCAAGGACTATCGTTATCGACGGGAAGCCAACAGTGAAAACAAGACAAAGGTGCCGCAGAATATAATCTGTCGTACTCGTCAACGAAGAACTCATTTTGCTATTTTTCATAGTTTTAAGGTAATTTGAGACTTTATCTTATAAGAAAAAACAGTAGTTTTTATGAAAGGTTAAGTAGCCCTTCTTTTATAGCTAAAGAAAAGAATAAGCAGTGACATTGTGGACTGTACATTTGTTTACTTTGGAGAATTGAAAATAGCTTGAAATACAAAGAAGCAGAATTCATGCTATGATGATTAACCTCTTTCTTGGCAATGACATAATATCTCGATTTGCCTGTCTGACATTTCTCGGCAAGGATGAAATATATTGTCAAAATGTTACTATATAAAATTATGGGCTGAACAAGAGTTTTCATCTGTTCCTGCTCTCGCTGAGCCTTCCCACGGCAGATACTAGTATTTTTTTTTTATATCTATCAACCAGACTTGCAACATATCATCCTTTCCAGTAACAAGTGAGACCTATCAAAAATGACTTCTCTCAAGTTTTCTCACTTAAATCGTCTGTAACTGAGTTTTTTGGAAAAATTTGCCAATGAGGAGGTAAATAGTGTGTGAAAACTTTTAATGTCTCAATGCTTGACTGAGAGAGTGCTATGATTTTCAACAATAGGAAGTCTTGTAGTAGACTTTCTGCCTGCTGTCAATATTAACACATTTTTTTTTGTTTGCTGTTTTATTTGTCCCTATAAGTCCTCATTAAGGGGTTTGGCACAGAAGGCTTAGAGCTGGAAAACATAGGCTGGGTGCCCTTCCTAACGCCATTCATTGCAGCTCTGTATTATTATACACCAATATGGATCGTATTCTTTATTGCCATTATAAGACTAGCAGACTTGAATATTGTTCGTTCCTGGCATGGGGTTGGATTAGCTTTCACGTTTTCATATTGTGATTTCCTATAACTAGTTCCGGTTTTACGTCACGGACTCCCTTATCAACCAAGGGCTAGGACGGTTGCCTTCTTGCGAAGGACTTGTTTTGGCAGATGTAATCCTTACGCTGAGTGCATGCCTTTGCTAACCTCAGACCGTGACGTGGCGCGAACCCTCGACCTGACGCCTCAGAGTCGGAGACGCTACCGACTGAGCCACGGCGACTACATGATTTCCTATAACTATTCCCTGATTATTTAGCCATTTCCTGGAGATCGCTTGATCCACATGATTGGAGAGGGCGTTTGTGGTAGGTGTATAGGTGGTTTCTAGTGCTATCACTGTCCCTCACCTCTGCCTTTCATTTGAGACCCTTAACCTTTATTTTGAGATAAGTCATTCACGTAGATCTATATATAAACTCGTAATTTTCCATATACAGGATGACGAGGTGCCAAAAGAACCATTGCCTGGAGCCATGTCCCAAATCAGAGTTAAATTTATGGAAACGGCTCTTTATGAAGGGCTGAAAAATGAATTTGACAAGAGACCTATTTGGTCAAAGAATGCCCTCAAAATAAGACTTGATTATAATAAGGATAAACTTAAGGTAAGCATTTAGAATTATCTATTTATATGTGTCAGATTACCATTGCTTGCCTCATGATACTCAGTTTCTGTTCATGTCATTACTGATTAAATTGGGCGAATAGTTAGGGGGTTGGTGATTTTCTAAAGGTCTGCGTGATTATTCAGCCATTTTCTGAAGATCACTGGGTCCTCGACATTGGGAAGGGAGTTTGGACTCCGGCTGTATAAAGATATATAGTCTGGCTCTAGAGCTATCACTGTACCCTGCCTTTGCCTTCATCAGAGGCCTGTAACCTTTATGAAATCTGTGATTTTCATTGAAAGTTCTTTTTAAGTGCCTTTATGATCTCTGCTAATATAGGGACTGTAAATTTAATGTAGATAGTCTTTTGCTTTTTGCAAGGTGTTAGATGAAGACTTTGTATTTTATTGCAAGTGAGGCTTAGCTCTGCACTGTAAATAATGAAAATGAATGAAGCCATAATTGGATATAAAAGTTCTAAAAATAGTTTCGCTGTGTATAGTGAAATACATTTAGTTATTTCTTGCATACTTTTCTCACAATATATGTAGGACCCCACACCAGAATGCACTTAGAGAATTAGCATAAATACAAATATTAACAGGATGGAGTAAGTTTTCTCAGTGATTATGTGTGTATCTTATTAATTCATTTAATCACTTTATATATGAAAGTGAATCTTGTTAAAAACCACTGAATGAAGAAAGGAAGGGAATGGATGTTCTTACTTTGTGTATCATTACCCCTTCTATTAGATGTTTTTGTTAAAAAAAAGAAATATTTGGTTTCTATTTTACTGATGTTCAGCTTCAGTACTAACAAGTAAATTATTGTTAAGCAGACATTAATGCTGAATTTTTAACATTATAGTGGAATAATGCCAGTATCGCAAAACTTAGTTGTGCCATTTTGTATAATTTTATTTTTCTCTAACTTCTCTTTTACCATTTCCTCCCCAAGTTGCTACTCCTGCTTAAGCCATCTGGTTTTTAGTTTGACTTTTTTCCCAGCTGGGCTACCTGCTTGGCTTATGATAATAATAATAATAGTAATAATAACAGTTGTAATAATGATAATAATAGTAGTAATAAACATAATAATAATAGATATAAAGCTGCCCTCGAGTTAAGATGTTTCATGGTTACAGTACATCTTCCATAAATTATTTTGCTGCCTCTTAGATAATTTGTGGCCTGTATCATGTCTCCCAAGCATAAAGCAGATTCTTCTAATGGCATTGCTTTGAAGGAAAGGAAATCCATGACCATAGAAGTGAATTAGAGATAGTGAAATTCATGGAAAAGGAAGAAACTTTACCACTGCATTAGCACAGGTGCTTATTTATGTGTGTTCCATCTTTCACTGAAATCCAGGTTACATCACATTTTTGGAACGGAGCTCTTGACATAAATCGAGGACCCCCTAATAATAATAGCGATTGTAATAATAGTAATTATAATAACATAAATAATTCTAAAATTTCTTTTTGATGCTTTATTGCCAATGTATTTTCTTTTATTTTCAGTATCTTCTTCCGATTCTTTCCTATTATTTTCATACGGGCCCATGGAGAAACTTGTGGGTGAGACTTGGTTATGATCCTCGTAAAGACCCAACAGCTTGGATTTATCAAACCTTTGACTACCGTATTAGACAAGCAGGTATGGTTTGTAAACTAAGTGCTCCTAAAGCCTTGAATTATCTCTTTCCATATTTGGAATTACCAAACCTGAAACTGTTTTATCTTTGAACTTCTACTTTTTCTTTGTCTTAATGTTTTTTTGGTGCCCGGGCCTGATGAGGGCAGTTTTCTTCCCTGTCACGGTGTAACACTCATTTAAAAGAAAAAAGGATGGTTGACAAGCTGGTATATTTCATAAGCTCGATATTTAAAAAGCCTTGAATTCTTTCCTTCCATACTTTTGGCCTTATTTTAATTTTCTGTAGTATGACAACGAGTGTATTAGTCGAGCAGGTATGTCTCATAAACTCGGTATTCCTAATTCCTCATATTATCTCCTTCCATTCTTACCTCCATTTGTCAATAGTCTGTAATATGACAGTTGTGAAGAGAAACACGGAAAAGCACAAAAAGATATAAGAGGATTTAATTAAAGATGAACGTGGTGACAACTTTACATAATTTTTCAATTATTTTTAAAGTTTTCCAATAACTAATGTAATTGAAATATAATCATACTTGTTGACTTCTCATATTAGCAATTTTTTTTTGCATGCAATTGTGAGAGTACTTAATGATGAAATTTTCTTATTTGTAATAGTGGTAGAGACTGGGGCTTTTAATATACTGACCACAGTTTCGATCTTGCCCTGTGGCTGGAGTAACTTTACTTTCTCATGTTGTTAATAATTAAATTGGACATTTAATTTGGGGATCGGTGATTTCTAGTAGGTCTTCTTGATTATTCAGCTACTGCCAGGAGATCACTGGGTGCTCATGATTGGAGAGGGGCTTGGGTTCCAGGTATAATTTAGATATACACAGGAGTCCTCAGTTTACACTGTCCTCAAGTGATTCGAAGAAAAGGAAGCCATCACTATGGAATTGAAATTAGACATAGTGAAATGCATAGAAAAGGGAGAAACTTTACTACTGCATTAGCATAGGTGCATATTTAGGTGTGTTCCGACTTACACTTAAATACAAGTTATGTCACATTTCAGGAACAAAACTCTGATCTAAGTCAAGGACCCCTGTAGGTGGACTCTTCATGCTATCATTGTCCCTTGCCTCTGCCTTTCATTAGACACCTTTAACCTCATATTTTCCTCTCTATGCAGGTGGAGTGAAGACAAAAGTGGAAGCCAAACGTAGTTACTCAAACTATGTATTGCCATATAAGAGTTCAAATGCATCAAGGAGAAAGGTACAATATATAAAATAGTTCTTTTTATTCTCTGTTAATCAATATGCTACTGTATTTAATGATCAGATGGCCCACTGTGTAAATTTTTAGAGTGACAGATTTTCTTCTGCCATTACGGGACCGTGGTAGCATAGTGATTAGAATACTTGACTCGGGGGGTGAAAAACCCACTGCCAAGCCACCATGCAACATTAGGAAGGGCATCCAGCCTTATTTTCCCAGCTTCAGTCTGTCTGTGTCCACCCTCTTAATGGGCACTAATAGTGACACATACAATCATAGAAGGAAAAAACTTTGGTATATTTACTTATTGCTGACCATAACTTCTGGAATTCCGTCAGCTGATAATGTAGGTAGATTATCCTATTAAAGGAAGATTAAATCTAGGGGGCAGAATATGAGTCACTGTCAGTGAAATGACTTTATGGTCATATTTTCCTAGGATACTGTAGTGCAAAGTTGATGAGTCACTGGAGCATCAGAAGTTTAACCTAGGCACTAATAGATTTTTGCTATGTAGACTTTGATGCTTAATTTTTGAAATTTTAGTGGAATAATGCCAGTATTGCATTTCTGAGTTGTAGCATTTTATATTTATATTTTTTTTTCTATCATCTCTTTTCCTTTTACTCACTAAGTTTCTTCCCATCCTGGAGTTATCTGGTGTATAATCATTAAAAATTTTCAGCTGGGCTTGTTGCTTGGCATATGATAAAAAAAAAAAAAAAATTTAATATGATTATTATTATTATTATTATTTTTATAATAAAATTTTGTTGCTAATGCCAAGTACATTGAACAGTAAATTCTTTAGAATTATGTATCCTTCATATTGCTGAGCTGACATACCTATTACAGAAATTTAGAATTACAGCAACACCACAAAATTGAATACATAATACTACTTCATTTTTACCTGCAGCTTAATCCCACTTTCATGTGGGGTTGCTGTTTTTAACTAGACTATTACATTCATCAATACCTGCAGCCTCCTCCATCCCAAGTTCCTTATCTTTTATATTGTCATTATAATACTGATTTCAGATATATAGCCATCAGTTTATAAGCTTATTTTATAAAAAAAAATATGAATTTTAATATGCATGTTTTAAAAGCAATCAGTTTTTATGTGTTAAAGCACTCTTTGGGCCATTAGAATAGGCATGAAACCTTAATTCCCCTGCTCCATCCTGTCTGTGTCTGCCCCCTTTTGAATGGGAATTAAGAGACATATAAGGGAGTCTAGTGCAACTCATCGCCGCCATCTCATCACCGTTCACTTATCGCCGGCCCAACACATTGCATCAACGAACAAATGCTAAAATTTTAAATTCACAGAAAGACACCTTTATTTAAAATGCAATAAATAGCAATAAAAGAAATTACCAAATACCCACAAATTACTCAATTACCAACTCCCCTATTTGTCAACTTAAACAATAATGTTAGTCATTAATAACCTTTTAACGCTGGCAACTTTGTTTAAAAATTATTCCAAATACCCCTTCACAATGGAGGGAGTATTAATTCAGTGAGGCAAAGAGAAGTTTCCACATAATGGATATTTGTTAATTTTTTATAAATTTAGCAAAACTGACAGTGATTTGATGTTTTGGCGATGTGAACAACTCAGCATATGTAAAGCAAGAATCCACACAAGATATGGAAACGTAGTGAAAGTCATAAATACTCACACCCATGACTCTTCACCAATAAGAGTAGAAGTGGCAAAGATGACTACAAAAATTAAAACCCAAACTGAAGAGACAGTGGAAAACCCAAGCGGTACAAGGGTCCCTACTGTGTTCGTCTGCTCTAAAGAAAACTATTTGACGGAATCGGAATGAAATTAGCGTCCCTCCACCAGACCCAATTGACCTTCATCACTTAGTAATCCCTGATGAATATGCGACCTACGAAAGAGATCCAAACCAGAAAGAAGATTTTTTATTAAAAGACAGTGGTACCAGAGGACACAGAATCTTGCTATTTGGATGAAGTTGGGTGCCATATTTGGTTTCATCAGAAGTTTGGTATGTAGATGAACATTTAAGATAGCTCCAAAGTTATTTTCTCAGGTGTATATTGTACTGGCTCAAAAATTAGGAGGTGTCATCCCAGTACTTTATGCTCTTTTACCTAACAAACAGAAAGTTACATATTCAAGGTTATTTGAAATGCTAAAAGAAATTGAGCCCACAATAAACCTGAAATCGAATGTACTGTATGTGATTTTGAACTCCCGGCATTTAGTGCAATCAAAAAAATATTTCCAAAAGTAGAATTAAAAGGTTGCTTCTTTCACAGTCAAAATATGCAGAAGCACATTGCGGCTTCAGGTCTAGGTTCTCGTTATAATAATGACAGCAATTTTTCGTTACAAGTAAAGATGATACTAGCTCTTGCATTTATAGCTGTTGAACATATAGATTGCTATATGGATACCTTAGCTGATGAATTCTCTACAGAGCATATGCCAATTCTGAATTGGCTTGAAGACAATTATATAAGTCGGTTAAATTGACGAGGAAATAGCAGAAGTGCCCCACTCTTCCCAGTGGAAATGTGGAATTTGTATATTCGTACTTTAAATCAAGAATATAAAATCAACAACCCCACAGAAGCAGGAAACAGGACTCCAGATTGAATTAGGGATAGAACATCCAACAATCTGGATATTCATTAATGCACTCAGGAAAGTGCAAAACGGTTGAGACAGTTATTTGGAATCGCTTATAGCTGGCAGTGCACCACCGGCGAAATTAAAAAAATACCAAGATACTGATAAGCGCATTCATAGAATAGTCCAAAGTTTTAAGCAAAGGAGTCCTAGTGAATATTGACGTGGTATTTCTCATGACATAAAATAAGTCTTTTCATTTTTTTTTCACCTCCATGGTTTTTTATCTTTAGCTATGAAGCATTTTATTTATATTTTATATTTACTAATATTCCTGCCAGTATTGTTATAAATAAAGGTGTTTTTTTATTTCCACTGAATTTTCTTTTTTTGATCTCTTCCTTTTTTCATTTTTTATAAAGTTTTGATATTTAGTGTAAGTTAGTCGCGGTGATGAGATGGCGACGGTGAGTTGGCGGCGATGAATTGTCCCATTTCGCATATAAAGAGGCACACAACAGTTGTTAACTTTCACATGAAATGTGATGTTTTTAGGCGGTGCAGAGTAGCTTGTACTCTGCCCGTAAAATAGTTTTATTGATGTAGTTACCAAGTCTTCATTTTCGCTGGTACCGTTTCTTGTGTCACAATTCATCCTCATCTGAATGGGGGTGCACACAGACATGTTGGAGCTGAGAGATTAAGGCTGGATTGCCCTGCCTAACAACCTGTGGCAGAATCAGACCCATGTTAGTTGCCTTCCGACTTGTACACTCTATTTCACTAAGTTATATAATTTTACTACATGCTGTTATATTTATGAAATATTTTAGATGATGTCCATATTATTAACTGCATATTTAGAGGTCACTGATCAGTTGTGCTAATGATAAAAAAAACTTGTGAAATCACTAAGATATTTCTAAAATTCTCATCTCTGTGAATATCTTATATTTCTACTTATATTTATCTCAACCGGTTTGTTATATGGTTAGAACTTATGCAATGCCCCTTTATTTTAAAAAATGTTATAACCAGATGATGGCATTGTCTTCATTTGTACAATTATTAAACGAATATGATATGTGTGTATTTTATATTACCCCCGAAGGGGGTTGGGGGCAGGAGTAACTCCTCTGTATTCCCCTGTGTGTCATAAAAGTTGACTAAATGGGGAAGATCGAGGGAACTGGGAATGGGGACTTATGGCTTTTGTATACAGATACATACATAAACAATGACTGCAATCCCCCTTGTAAGGAGAATGGCCGAGTTAAAGCACACACGTTGTTTATATAGATATATTGTCTAATGTATGTTATTTTTTCTTCAAGACGTCTGTGATTCAATCACTTCATTTGGGTCAGATGGGCGAAGATGGTAATGAAACTGATAGCAAAACCGAAAAAAATCTTGAGGAGCTTTATGTTTTCAGACCAGGAATGATCCCACCATATAGGCAGATGTTTTACCAGGTAAAATATATTTTCTATATCAGGTAAAAGATGTTTTCTATGTCAGACGTAATTTTACATGGTTTCAGTCAGCGTCATTTTACATTTTTTCAGTAAAGTATATCTTGGACATAATTGCATTGATGACGTATTTTCTCTAAAGAACAATACTTGTACTGATGTACAGTACATTATTTGTTGCTAATAGAAAAATCAGATAGAATGAGATTTATTGTAGGTAAAATTTTATTTATAAATGCTTTTGTATACTTCATTGTCTTATACATATGAAACAGGTAAACTCTCATCATGTAATTTAGAATACTAGATATAAATTATTCTTTAAAACCAAAGATATAAAATGTGCTCATTTATGTGTTGTAATACATGCTTTGTATACTACCATGAAATAGCACAGGTTTTTCTTGTCGCCCCCCATAAAACAAGGACCAAGAATACTTCCACTGTGTTCCCCTGCATGTCGTAAAAGTCAACTAAATGGGACAAAGCGAGGGGACCTTGGGGATCCCCTTCTCTGTATTTTCCTCCCTGAGTCAGGTGTTTTGCTTAACTTAGCCAGCCCCCTTATCAGGGGATTATGAGTGTTGTATGTAGATAGATAAAAGGGTATTATTCAAATCGATTTACTAATCATGACAAACCTTTAAAAGCAAAACATGCCCTCACTAAGAGACCAGGGTGAGCCTGGGAAAGAGTGACTGGCTCTATTATATAGGGCAAGCATAAGTTCGACTTAGCAATTTTTATGATTGTACCCCTTTTTCTCTTTTCATACCATGATAGATGTCAGACAGCAATAATATGCCCTCACGAATGGACTGGGGTGAACTTGGGAAATTAGAGACTGGTCCTGGAGTTGGCATTGACATTGGTATAATCATCTCATTATATAGGCATCATGTATATGTTGGACTGAGCACTATTTATAATCTTGCCCTTTTTTTCTGTTTCTTTCAGTATTGTGATATCCACGTCCCAGAAATACAAAAACTCCTGGAAGAGTCAATATTAACTGGAGCCAACAAAGTTTGCTCGGAAAAGTACGGATGGCTTCCTGCTGGTGTTGAGGCCAAATGCCGCGATATCATGTCACAGCTTATTGAGAAGACATTGGCTGAGAGAAGTAAGCATGAGTGTATTATTTACAATAATGCCAATATGCAATAATGCAATAAATCCTGTGTATTTATTATGTTTTAAAGCCACATCATATTTGTTCAGTCCTTCATTTTGTATTCATATAATCAAATGCATGAACCGCTTAAGTGCTGTGGTCAGAGTACTCGACTCTGGAAGTGACAAATGTGTGTTCGAGTCCACCGTGGGGCTTCAATAAGGGCATCCAGCCTGTGTTTGGTCACCTCCAATCAAATGGAGATTAGAAGTGACACAAAACGGCAATGTGACCTTATGTTTATTTTGATATTTAAAAATAGTTTTTATTTACTGCAAAAGGATTAGAACCTATTTTGTGCCTAAAGCACTACTTTAACCATGTATTTGTTTGTTAGTCTATACTTTATAAAACATTAACTTTTTCAATATAATGCACTGCTTTATCTACCTTTATATTTGCATGTACTTTATACAGTTTTAATATTTTCATTATATTTATCACAGCTGCCCAAGGTCAGGGATTAGACGATGAGGAATTGCGATCCAACTCTGAATCAGACTCTCCTACTGAAGGAATTTCCACTGAAGAAGAAACTGGATAAAAGGAATTGATTTCTATCTCAAGGATTTTATGAGCTTTACCCAGACAAGCCAGGTTATTTCCTTATCATATTCACATTGCAATTCCTATTACAGTATCACTTGCAATGCTTTTCGCATATTCACTTTATTATAACTGAAAGTACTTAATGGGGACTGCAGCTGCAGTGGTCAAAACGCTTGGCTCAGGAAGTGTCAGACCTGTGTTCGAGCCAGGGACTGTGGTACAGCAGTGGTTAAAGTACTCGATCCAAGAAGTAACAAACCTATTTTTGAACCAACCATGGGGCATTAGGAGAGGCATCCAGGCTGGATTCCCCAGCTCCAACTTGTCTGGGGAATGCTAGAAACACATAAAATAGCAAACAACATAAGTACTTCGTGGTTAGTGTCTATCAGAAACATGCCATTATCAATTAAGCAATGATATTTATTCCTATATTGCTTGTGGGCAATGACCAACCAGCTGTGGCTTTTGAACTCTTGGAAGAAGATCTTCGCCCACTTATCATGTGGGTGACCCAAGCAGGGTGATGGGGGAGAATTGTGGCAACCCATTATTTCCAAGGAGCTAAGAGGAGTGATTGAGGTATATTAATTTCTGGTGATTGCTCGTGCGTTTTGACTTGCCATCTCCCTTATGAGATGGTGGCCATTGTATAGGTAACATTTTTTATATTCATCTGAAATATTTGAGGATGCAATATGTTCTGTATTATATACCACTTATGTACATGGCAATATCACTCTAGTAATAATTAGTGAAACGTTGTAACATTTTTGGTTTAACTCGCTGTTGGTGCCAACTGTTGGAGAAAAGGTAAATAAGTCAGGTATAAAATTTATTTAAAAATAAACATATACAGTACATGATTTAAAAGATGAGTGTATATGTGTACTAAACAATGATTACATTTGCTAAGCATGATAGGAAAGTACTTAGCACAGGGTATCTTTTAAATGTGACTAAGATAAACCTTGATATGGCAACAAGTGGGGCATAAGCACAGGGCACAGGCACAGAGAATACGTGGCGTATACTTGCTGGTACTAACTGCAAGAACACACTGTAATGCTATGAAACATGATATATCTGTACAGGAATAAGAAAAATGCTTTCTATGTAAGCTAACTTACATAGCTAGCTGATTAAGGCTAAGTTAGGAAATTAATATAAATTATATGAGTTCACTCTTGGTTTTCCTCGTATCACATACCAAACCAGTAAATATATACTGGAACAAGCCTGGCATACTACCAGAATGACACCATTATTCAAAGTTGCCAACAAAAGCCTGGTGTAAGACTAGTTATATCAGCTAGACATTGGCACTGGCATCTGTTTATTTTCCCTTTTGGTTTAACATTTGAAAAATAATTTGGAATGGATGCAACCCGCCAGCTCACCAGAGCAGCAACGATAGAAAAGAGAACAGGATGAGTAGGCTAAAGACACTTAAATACTACATAAAACATATATTTTACAGTTTTAATGAATTTTAATATGCTCATAGGTTGATATTTTGTATGTACAGTACTGTATATTTGTTGGTTAAGCACCAGAGAGGACTCCAGTTATTACACAAGGTTTCAGATATCCCTGATGAAGAGAGGGATACAGAGATTTTTCTCCCAAAGAGTTAATAGCTTTAATCTCAAGAAGTGTCTTCAACAATGACTTAACTTTTTGCCTTGGCATACGAGCTGAAGACAGTTTTCCACAAAAGTGTCGTCACCAATTGTTTTATACTTGGTGTACCACACTGATGCTTCACCAAAATATAAAATATACACAGATTTGTTCACTATCATGTAAATTTTATCAAGCCTTTGAAAACGTCCAAGGCGCATCAAGTACATAACAATCTTTTCTGAAGACACTTTTTGGAAAAAGATGTTTGGACCTCTCTGGAAATGGAACTTCCTGGTCTTCATCTTTTTTCATGAGATTTATTTTCATCAAGGAGTCTCTTATAACCTGACAATGAAGATTTACATTTGAAAGCTCGTAGTCCAGGGCAAAAGATACTTCTTTGTTGAAGACATTTCTGGAGAAGAGAGCTATCACTCTCTTCAAGAGGAATATCTGGAACAATGGATCCTGGAAGCTTGTGTAATAATTACAGTCCTCTCTGATGTTTCTTTACATTTACATAAAATATAAAGTATACAGTATTAATGTATTTTAATACAGTCATAATAATGTAGTAATGTACTACAGTACAGTAATACATACTTTAAAACATGGGTAGGTTTTTATTCATATCTGTGAATGTTTGTCACTCGATTGTTCGTAAGTAGGGGAGCTTCTGTATTATGAATTTCTATCCATTTAGTAATATTTTAAAATTGTTTAAGCAGGCCATTGAACAGGGTACAAAAGCATTAAAGATATAAAATAAATATTCCTAAACAGGTCAGGTATAAGTATATACATGCAATTATTGGTATAATAAGGAATAATATTTTGAAAATTATTATTTGTAAATTCTGACTATAGTCAAGCAAATTTTCGTAATAGTTTTTTAAGAAACCTTATTCCTAAAGAAGTTTTATTTGTTATTTTCTCTATGCTAATACCACATAATTATAGTATAAACATTAATCAGAGGGTTAAAAAATGTACAGTATTACTGATGGTAGTCAGTAAGTCTGAGGGGAGACCACCATAGCATTGTGATAGAATGTTCGTTTAGAAATTATGAACCCACATTAAAGTCACGGCTGGGCAATAGGAAGGGCATCCAACCTTAATTCCCCAACTTAAATCCATCTGTGTCCACCCCCAAATGGGACGAATAGTGACACAAAGCTTAAAAAAATTGCACTATGTATGAGGCATTATTTCATTGGATGTATTTTATTCAAGTCATCATCTTTCATTACTCCTTTTCCCACATCCATGTGGGGTCAGGATGCCTGACTAGAATCAAACTCGTTTCACAACTTACAGATTTATGCAGCCTTATCCTACTGAGCAACTACAGCAGATAAAAATCTGCATATGCAAGCACTTCTCCCTGTATTCTTATATCAACCTGCTCCTCTATAGTTCCACTGCATTTGGTCTTCTCTCAGCCTTTCTCCCTTAAATCCTCACCCATACAATCCATCCACCTCTGCTTTGACTTGCCTTTTATTCTCTTACCCTCAACTCCAATCCCCATCACCCTCCTGCCCACGTTGTCATTATTTTTCTCTTTACAGTATTAAGTCCTAAAAATGGTCAGTATTTTTGAAATTGTAATTTGCATATGTAGAGAGAATTTACTTAAAAGTTACCTTCGGATTCAAAACCTAATATTCAATTTGCAATGAAGCTTTTATTACTGCACCACTTTAGATATTTACATATATAATATCACCAGAAAAGGTATATGTGCTATTCTAATGCATAAATTTGAAAGTCTCTTCACACAGCAAAATGCACACTGTTGTAAATGTAAAATGTTCTTTCCACTATTGTACATTATGCACATATTTTAGTAATATTTGTAACATTTTCATGAGGACATGCGATCATAGCTACATGGATAGTAATGACTCCATGTATGGTGTGCTAAACACTTTTTACATGTAGTAGAAAATTGGAAATGCTTAAGCAGGTTTTTTGAATACGAAAGCATAATAAATATATGATGAAAAAAAATTCTTAACTGGCTCAAGTATTGCTATATGTTTACTGAGATGATGAGATAGAATAATGATTAGAAAGTGATAAGTTTGAAACAAAATAACTTAAAGTATTAACACACATATCTGGAATAATGTAACTAATGTGTAATGTACTGAAGGGGACTGTGTTAGCTCAGTGATTGAAAGTACAATTGAAGACTAATTGTAACATACAAAACGGTGGGTTCTGTACTGTACTGTACATTTATTAGTAATGCCTATCTTATTTAAAAATTATATTTATACAGTTCTAAGAAATTAATATAAAAATGGAAATTAACAAATTATCATCTTAAAAAGTCAACATTTATAGTGCAATACATATATGCGAAGAACTAAGACTTAATAATTAAGGAAATATAAGAAAAATGTACAATTACACAGCTGTAACCTGAGACGTAATGGCTTAAGAATTTGATGACTGATCAGCTTTCAACTACAAATATTTCAATCTTGTAAAGAAGAGTAACCCCATAGTGCTAACCTAATCTAACCTGGGGTTTGTAATATTTAAAGATAGTTGTGGGGGTTATTCATCATTAAATGTTAGTTTACTGGGTCATCTCCTTGACATGGGTTTTTGATGGTTAATCATATATACAAGATCGGATATTTCGCAAGAGGTAAAGATTATTTTTTAAAGCATAGAAATAAAGGTATTTGTAGTAAATAATACATTGAAATTGAAATTGAGAGGAATTTGAAGAACCTGTTCACCGTGGCCTAAGCATGGTTTATTGCAAATATGGTGGCTGGGGATTATGTTAACTTAGTTTTCTCACAGAGTACTTATATTTATTATAATAGAAAAAGTGCTACACCTTTTCAAGGAACTGAACTTTTAATGTAGAAATTTGCACATTATTACAATGATGCTAAAGGTTTAAAGGTCTCTAATGAATGGGAGAGGCATATATACCTAACATATACGCGGGCCAGAGGCGTATATACCTACCATATACTCGAGGCCCAAGCCCCCTCTTAAATCACATGGACACTGATCTGTAGTAATGGTTGAATAATCAGGTAGGCATTATAGGAAATCATTGAACTCCCAATTTATTAAATAAAAAAAATTCAAGCAATGTTTCAAACATGACCTTAAAAGCTGACACCTGATTATGCTACCTAAGCACTCTATAATAGCTAATCTTATCACTTCAAACTCTTAATACAGCAACTAGTATCACCTAAATCTTTCAAAACGGAACAAAAAATTTAAAAAATCTGAGGTAACATAACTATAAAAGTATTAAAATTAATTAACATGTAAAAGTAGCACCAAGCTGGTGTAATATAAAGATTAATAAAGTGAACACAAAACTGCTGATGTTGACAATATTCGTACTGCATTTAACTTTGCTGCGGTGCAATATTTATTGTCGTTTCTCACTTAACTAAGAATATTGATGCTTTCACAGAGAGTTTCAGATATTATATGCTTTGAGGTACATCTAAAACCAACTAACTCAAGAAGCAAATTTCAGCACTTTGTGGTAAATGCAATTGCATGTCTCAGATTATCACATCTCATTTTACTGTCAGCATAGCCAAACAATCACATAATTATACTCTTTTTTTCAATGTCTGTTTATCAAATTGTTGTACAAGAAAGGATCAATGTATGTTTAACATGAATATCCCTAAATGTTTCTATGTGAACAATATACTTAAGAGTTATCCTCTTCATATACAGGTCAGTAAAAATAAAGACTACTGTATTACAAAATAAATTTTTATCAATTTTATTTGTAAGGTGCTACCATGAGGCAGTCTTGACTATCAAGTTCGAAATTACAAATAATAATCCTCATAATTACTGATTATGCTTGCTTTGTTACTAATGACCGCAGAAGAGATAATATGGCACAGCCTTTTAGAGATATTTTGTAAAATCTTAAAACTATTAGTAATACTATTTTAAAAATTAAAGTTATATTCAGACTATTTTCACAGTAATTAAGATGTATTTAAAAGTAGAATCCATTTATAGCTTCATATAGTTTGTCAACATATGTCCATCTTTCTATGGTATGTACAATGAATCATTCTGATACTTCCACTGTACCTTGAACACCAGTGGAAGGATTTGTACGCCTTCATCATGAGCCTTATTACCAAATAAGCCACTTCAGCAGTTAGTATGACAATTCGCACCTGTCATTTGACGTTTGCCAGTTATTAAACGTTTGTTATCTGTCATAAAAGTTTGTTTTTACGTATTCTTCGAGCAGAAAAAAACGTTTTAAATCTGCAGCTATCACAGAAAAACTTCAGTATTGAATGGGAGATCCCAGCATATTAGAAGACGCTATTTCACTGCTGCTGGAGTAGTTGTAGATGATATTCTACCAACTGTATCTATTGACATACATTTACAAGTACACTGAGTTACGGGACATTCTGTGTGCTCTCTGGAAAGTAAGAGTGTGAGTTACTCTAGATGATTACCATCAAGCAATGTCTATATAAAATAACTGTATATCTGTTCTTCAGATGCCATATCAATGAAAAAAAGTGATGAATAATTATCAAGATTATAGAAAAATCTTGAACATTTAATGTGAATAAGCTGAAAGAACTACATTATCAGCATGACTTTTGAAACCTCTGAAATTTTTCTTCACATTTTATTTGTCACTTTTAGTCCCCACTTGGCAGTGGACACAGATTGAAGCTGGGGAATTGGGGCTTCCTATCACCCCGCCGAGGGCTCAAAAGCAGGTCTGTCACTTCCCAAGTCAAGCATTTTCCTGCTATGCAATGGCGGTCCCCTTATAAAACCTAATATTTAAATATAATATTGAGAGTTTATATAAGTTTGAGGAAAAAACTCAGAAACATAGAAAGGAATATTACAGTAATTTTTACTAAGAGAAAGCTAAAAATAGCCAAAGCTATAAACATTATAGTCGTATGGCAACTTCAAAACTGCGCCTTTTTATAATATGGTAACTTATATCTCATATAACAGAGATCCGCTGTAGCTCAGTGTAGAGTGCGCAAGTCAGGAAGTGATATATATGGTTTCAACACCCACAGTGCATTAGGAAGGACATCCAGCCTTAATTCCTCAACTCCAATCTCTGTCCACCTCTAATTATGAGAACTAATAGTGACACCAAATGTAGAAAAAAAATATCCTACTATAAAACTGACCAAAGAATGAAAAGTATATTCCAATTTAACATGGTTTCATATTCAAAGTATTGACCTTTCACCTGATGTCCAAGAACCATATCAACCTGATGCCCATACACAGTTAATGTCTACATTTTATAAATAATACTACTTATATGTAAAAAAAATATGAATGAAAATTATACCTAGAGATATTACCCTTCACCTGCTGTTTATATACCATCAAGGACTGTTGTTTTAGTAACATCAGGACTTATTAGAAGAGATTTTGTGTTAAGAAATTTAACAAAATGTTGTTTGCTGTTTATGTCTATATAAAGCGCCATTACAGAGGTGCACAGAAAAAGTGGCTGGAGTTGAGGAATTAAGCCTGCATGCCTTTCCTAACATGCTGTGGTGAGATCGATTGCGTGTGTCACCTCTCGAGAAGAATTTTTGTTGTAGACTTCCAGAATTCTTTGCATTTTACTTTAAATTAGCCCTCATTATGGCTCCTAAGAAAGTGAAAAGTGTCAGTGATAGTGACGTTAAAAAGCTTAAACGTATTACTGCGGAAACACTTTATTCATATATGGCAAGACTGAAAGTAATGCCAGATATCGATTTACATTTAATGATGGCGCCCGATTTAAAATTATTAATTTCCGTATATGGCTAACCCAGAGAGATCACCTTTGAGAAACACAGGGCAACCTTGTCCAATGCGCAGGTAAAGGGTTACTCCCCATTATGGGGGTGAACACATTAAAGTTGGGGAATTAAAATATGATGCCCTTTCTAACACCCAGCAGTAGCTCGATCACTGGTCTGTCATCTCCTAAGTCGAGTATTCTAACCCCTACGCTATCACTGTCCTAAACTATCAACTAATTTAAAAATAAAAATATGTAACACTCACTTGAACCACTCCATGAGATGAAATGCATGCCCTCCATGCCTGCAAGTTTGGCACCATGTAAACCATGACATCACGTTTGAGAGCTTCTTCCTAGATGCGTCATTGGTAGACTTAACAGTTCCTGTACCATCTTCAGCAGTGTTACGGGTGAAAGCAGTACCCCCCCATCCAGACGTTGTGCCCATGTGCACTAGGCACAGTGAACATCGAGGCAAAGGTTTGCGACAATTCGGACAAGCCTGCATCTGGTAAAGTAAGATTTTAGAAGTTAGAAAGTCTCAGCATTTCTTGTAATGCATAAAAAACTATCTAACTATATATATATATATATATATATATATATATATATATATATATATATATATATATATATATATATATATATATATATATATATATATATATATATATATATATATATATATATATATATATATATATATATATATATATATATATATATATATATATATATATATATATATATATATATATATATATATATATATATATATAATATAATATATATATATATATATATATATATTATATATATATATATATTATATATATATATATATATATATATATATATATATATACAAAAGTCATAATCCCCCTTATAAGGGGAGTGGTTGACTCAAAGCAAAAACCGTGACTCTTTGTGGAAGGAATATACAAAGGAGGGGATTGCCATTCCAATCGCTTTCCCCCATTTAGTCGACTCTGACAACACAAGGGAATAAGAGGCGCTATTCTTGCCGCCCTTCCCTCTAGAGGAAAAAGAAAAACAATCACTATGCCTTGACAGGTATCATGGAATAATACAAAAAAAGCTTGTTGATAATTAAAAAGAAATATTCCAATACCTCAAGAACTATGCACTATAAAAAATAAACTTTAAATATATGCTTAGAATGCAGTCAATATGATATGCTTGTCTGCATTAATATCTAACAAATTTTAAATCCCCACAGAATGCCAAATGCAGAGGTCTAAAATAAAATTAAAATTTATGTTTACCTTTGCCTTGCTCGCTGATCCTGTACCAAATCTGGCATATGGATTCCTAGTTCTGCCTGGCGCCTGAATGTAAGCAGATATACTCTTCATGCAGAAATTACAAGAGATATAGATATGCTGAGGAGGTCTCTCTGCATATTTGCTATTGTTCATGATGACGTCCAATTGTGCTCGTTCATTCCATAGACGCAAACTGTCCAGTAAGCTGCGATAGCTAATGGAGAAAAAATGGGCTGTTCTAGACTACAGTTACTTTTAAATAATAATTCCATAATGATGATCATGTTGTAAGACTAAATTAATTCCTTCTGTCCAGTCAGACCTCTGTGAACTTACTAATAGAGAAGATACCCATTCTCGAATCACGATCAAATCCAGAATAAAATGTTTAAAAGTAGTTTTATATATATATATATATATATATATATATATATATATATATATATATATATATATATATATATATATATATATATATTTGCTGTAATATCCCTGTATTGGGGATGGCTTGGTCAGAGGAAAACCCTATTTGCAGGAGAAAAATAGGGGTAAGATTCCCAGGTCCCTTGTGCTTCACTTTTTGCAGCACGATACAACACACAAAGGAACATAGAGAGGGTATGCTTGTCTCCCATTCAGGAAGACAACAGGAAAAAATAGAGAGTAAAATACATAGATATAAGAACTATGGGACATGGATACTGCTTACTCCCCACTTGGATAGAACCCACTCATTGCCATAAAAATATAGAAAAAAGGGAAACAGAGAATAAACTATAAGAGGCAGAGGACACTTAGCTCCTCATTTGGACAGGACACGTGTCCCAACAAAAGCTATATATACTGAGGTATCCTCACCTCTGTACCCAGTGAGCGAGTCGAGTGTCCTTGGGAACCAAGTGTTGGAGGGTATGGATTGTGACCAACGCAACAGTTTGAACATCACCAGTAAGATCAACGTAGCGTTGCAATAAATCTATCCCTTCTGAAGACAGACCTAAAGAAAGGTAAAAAAGTAAGTTATTTTTTAACACACACTGATAAACCAGTGACATAACACTGCAATAAATTTATTGCTTCTGATGACAGTCCTGAGAAAGGACAATAAATTAGTAATCATCAATACACTTATAGATCACCAACATATATAATCTCTGTCAAGTCATTTTGTCCCCCAAGAGGACAACTTGTATTAAAAGGACAAAGAGTAAGTTATATATCAATACATATTGATACATCACTAACATGAAAAATCCTTAACAAATTATTATATCCCACAAGATGACAACTCATATTATAATCCCTGAAGTCTGGAGGACCAATAAGATAATGGTTAAGTTCCTCACTAATATTACTAAACCCCGTAAGAGGGACATTTGGGGGACCACAGTAGCTGCTGGTTAAAATACACCCTGAGTTCTGTGGGAAAGCCAATAATCGGCAAAGGTCTTCCATAGAGACTCAGGTCTGTTCATCCAGGCAGCTTAGGGAACAACAACATCATCATCATTTCCTAAGAATCTACAATAAAATTACTTCAGTAAATTAAAATATGTAGCAAACCTGTGAGGAGAATTCCATCAAGATTTCCTTCTTCTGTTAGACGGGCATTAAGCCGTTCCAAATACTCCTTCAGCCTTATGTCACTTAGGTATGTACAAGCAAATGCCACCCTGTCTTGGATGGCTATTTCCGTTTCACCCTATAAAAGACAGGCAAAGTAGATTAAAGTGGTGAAGACTAACATTAGCTTCTCTTATTCAGAGAACTTCTACAGATCCTGTACAACCAAGTTAAAAAACTCAACTGAAAGGATACGACAATATAGTCATCATAAAATACGTCTAAATCATACTGCATACATTGTATTGATTAGAAAGAAAAACGTTTTCTTAAGCTTCAGATAGTATTATACATACATATACAATGACAGCAATTCCCTTTGTAAGGGGGTGGCTGAGTCAAAGTGCACACATTCACCATAAGTTAATACACTTCAATCACTACTCTTGCCTCCCTGGGGATTATTACAGTTTATGGAAACGACTATTTTACTATCACTGTTCAAAATACTACTACTCAATATGGAAAATACTTGAGTCCTTATACGGTTTCCTAGTATAAGCAGTCAAAATGGTTTTGCTATCAGTCTGCGTATTTCTCGGGAAAATGACATGAACTCACTGTCATCAATAGCAATAAGTCGTTTTTTTTCCTGCATGATGCTATTTCCTGCTGAAACCAATAAGGTGGCCATATAATGCTTGGTACGTACTATACGGAATCAATGCAATTTTCATATTAGTCCACATGTTTCAGAAAAAGACATGAACACTAAAGAACCAGTAATATTTTCCAACAAGATGGCATTGTCTGTTGAAATCAAAAGGGTGACAAAAGCAGAAAAAAAAAGGAAGGTATCAGAGCTTTCTCATACCATGTACATCCTCAACTCCTCAATCAGCAATGAGGATATGCATTAACCTCCATCAACATGGATATTCATTTATTACTTAAATAAATCAATTAGCCTCTTCATTGACAGATTTTTCCCCCAAAAAAACTTGCAATTGCAGACGATTTAAATGAGAAAAAATTGAAAGAAGTAATTTTTGATACATCTCACCTGTTAGCAGAAAGGCTGAAAAGCTGTAAGTGGGGATGGCGAAAGTACCATTAATACAAAAATACAGAAGCTCCCCTACTTACGAACCACTGAGTTTCTAACATTCATAGATACAAGCAAAAACCTTCCCATTATCTACCCATGCATTAATGTATGTATTACTGTACTGTTTATAACATCATTTTTACTGTATTAAAATTCATTAATATTGTATACTTTATGCTTTATGTAGTAGTTAAAAGAGTGTGATAGAGAGATTCTTCTTCCAAAGACGAAGATCAGAAAGTTCCACTACCAGAGATGTTCAAACAAATTTTCAAAAACAAAACTGTCTTCAGAAAAGATTGTTCTGTACTTACTATGCCTTGGTGCTTTTCCAAGGTTTGATAAAAATTAAATGGTAGTCAATAAATCTCTGGATATTTCATATGGTGGTGAAGCATCATTGTGGCACACAAAGTACAAAATCTATCTTTGCTGATGACACTTTTCTGGAGAAGAGTTTTCACCTCATATTCCAAGGAAAAGGTATTTCATTGATAAATACATTTCTAGAGAGGAGCTATTAAGTCTTTGAGATAAGTAGCTCTCTATCATTCTTTTCAACAGGGATACATGAAACAAAGGGTCCTAGAACCTTCTGTAATAACTGCAGTCCTCCCTGTTCTTGTCCCACATATATAAAGTACTTTACTTACAAAACATGAACTTATGAACATAATAAAATTCATTTATACTGTATACTTTGTTTTATGTAGTAGTTAAGTGTCCTTAGCCTATGAGTAAGTACTGTACAGTAGTGTATATGTATGTAGTTTACAGTACTTGTGTTTTACCTAAATGCAACTTCTGAAAAAATTTTCTTACAAACAGACTTCTGGAACCTAACTCGTTTTTAAGTTGGGGACTGTCTGTACTCGTCTCTGCCATAGGAAGGTTCACAGAGTCAGAATAGCTGAGAATACGTGTTCAAAGCACAATATTATGTGGTAATGTTTTAACGAGATATTTCGTCCTTGCCAAAAAATATCAGACAGGTAAAACGAGACATTTGGTTGTTACTGGGGTAGAGGTTAATTCTTATATACATTCATGTGACAATAAGCAGGGCACTTTAAATCCATAAAAATTTCTATCAACTACGATCTATGTAACTAAAAATCAAAATTCTATATAATGTTCTACACCATCTAGAGTAAAATAATATATCAGTAGGAGGGAGAAAATACCTCCTTCGTGTTCTCCTGCGTGTAGCAAACGTCTTCTAAATGGGGTAGAGCTAGGGGACTGGGCATCCTCTCCTTTGTTTTTTCCTCCCACAAAGAGTTAAGTTTAATGCTTTGACTCAGCCACCCTATTTAAAATGGAATTATGGTTTCTGTATCCATTAGAATCAAAATGAACCACAAGCACTTCTCTTACCAACACAGGATCATAGGAGTCTGCGTCGTCCGTTAAAAATGCAAACATGGCACGGAGATATGGATCTCTCAGCTGAGAACGTAGCACTGTACACGTCTCCCTCCATAACCCTTTTCTATCTTCCGTATACCCTTAGGACGAGAGAGATTGAAAAGCTTAAAGTGCTATACATGTTTCCCGTAAGTTGTTACAGTTTCCTTTGGTATGGAATTTCTTTAAGAGAATAACAACTCAGGTGTTATGAGGTATACATTATGTGCAAAGTAAAATACCAAGAATATAAAATACAAACTGTCTGACTATAAGATTTAAACTGTCCTCTTAAAAGAAATATGCTATATAGTCTATAGCATATTTATTTACAAATAAATCCTGTGAGAAGTAACCAAGTCACAAAAAATCATGAAAATATGTATCTTCTATGACTATTTCAAAGAAACACCAATGTTCCTCCACTTTACACTGTCCACTCAAGATTCTTATTCTACAGTTAGGGCATGGAAGGTCAAGGTAGAAACATTTCTAAAGACCATAAGCTTAGGAAATTGTAATAAAGTAGTGCTTTACCTATATTTTAAAGGGTAAAAAATCTAAGCATTTCTTATATATATATTTGTTTGCTTTTATGAAATAATGCATCTTTACCCTGGGAGTGTCTTCCAAGTTCATGCTGTAGAGAATAATAATAATTTTATGACAAAAACTCTAATTTCAACAGAAATTTATACCTGATGGAACATCTTTACACATATCGAGTACTCTAATTTAAATATGAATTTATTAGAGTATTTTACCTGATTGAGCATCTTTACACATATAAAGTTATAATTTCTAACAAACACTTCAATTGTAGAGATTTGGATCTCATTATATATTTTCATCCATGCTCTATGTACTATTAACTTCACATCATACAGCGGGTCAGCATTATTATTTTGATCTCTTTTACTTTTACAGTTTTCTGGGCTTTTATAGCACCTGTTTCACTCATTAAAGAAAATATTTTATCTAGAGGAAGGCAGTGGTTAGAGTACTCAACTCAGGAAGTGACAAACTCGCAAATGAGTTCATGGCAGGGCATTAGGAAGAATATCAAGCCTTAATTCCCAAAACTCTGACCAGTCTTTGTCGACCCTCATAATAGGGATTGAGAGTGACACATAAAACAGCAACAACAACAATGGAAAGATGTTCCCTACCTGAAAGTGCCATAGCTGTGGCATTCATCGTTGGATCCTGCTTTTCAATAGCTCCTCTCTGGAGAATCTGGATGGCCTGTTTAATTCGTTGGTTGAATACAGCAATGGCCACTGCACGCGTGTAGTTGCCTGTGCCTTCAAGCTGTGACAAGAAACTCTTCAGTACCGACTCATTCTCAAAGCCCCAAGAACACAGCTCAAATCCTCGGGAACGTTCTTCAGACCTAAAATCGCATTTTTAAAAAACAAGTTAGTGACGATATCCAAAAAATCTACATTTAAAATCAATAAGCATGAATTACTCTTATTCTGTAAATAAATGCGGTATGTTACATAGTTCATTGAAATAAGTTTTTCAGATCAGTGCTTGCCGAGTATATAGTATACAATAAAATATATCAATTATGCACTCCAAAAATAAGTCTATCTATATAATATACAAATGCCATAATCCCCCTAAGGAGCGTGACTGAGTCTGTGCAAAAAATTGATTTTTTGAAGGGGGAAAATACATGGGAGGGGATTCCAAGTCCCCGCACTTCACTTTTATGACACGCAACTTTAGCTTCTATTTTTCCTGAACCCCCAGTTCCCTCACTCAACCCCATTTCATCAATTATTACAACACGCAGGGGACCATGGAGGTATTCCTACCCCCCCACCGTCAAGACTACGTCCACCTTCGGCTTATTCTTTACCTGAATACTTTGGCATAAGCTGGTTTGTTTCCTTCTAATCCAAGCCATGGTCTGTGAGATACCTCAGAGTTCATGTTTCCAGTTAGTATCAAGCTCCTGTGAGGATATGGCAAAATTAGTAATATTATAGAGAGAGGTATTTCATACTAAATACCTCTTACAGATGATAACAGGGTAGACAAAACTATAACAGAACCAAGGCAAAAGAGTGACGGAAGTAACTGAAACGAATTAACTTTAGACACTTTGACTGGACAAGGTATTCAAGAACTCATAAATACATTGCTCGGTATATCTGAAGCAGATCCTGGCTTTTAAGAACTTTCACTGGCTTCAAAAAAAATCATGAAGTTACATATGGAACTATGTGAAATTCACTGGATAACAACTAATTTGAATATATAATACTAATATTATTGAAACTAAATACACAGGCACTCCCAAACTAACGAATAAGTTAGGTTCCAGAAGTCCATTCGCAAGTTGTGTTTAGGTAATTAAAAAGTACTGTACAGTCCATACATATGCAGTACTGTACAGTACTTAGGCTACAGGCATTTAACAACTGCATAAAACATTAAGCATACAGTATTAATGAATTTTAATACAGTAATAATAATGTAATAATACAGTACAGTACAATAATACACACATTAATACATGGGTAGATAATGGGTAGGTTTTGTTAGTATCTGTGAATGTTCATAACTCAGTTGTTTGTGAGTAGAGGAGCTTCTGCATTCAGTTTTGCTTCATTCTTTGTTTGCCAATTTAAGTGTTACAATCAATCCTCATTATCGGGGTAGACACAGACAGTTTGGAGCTGGGGATTAAGACTGGATGCTCTTCTTAATGCCCTGTAGTGGGCTCGAAGACATGTCTGTCATTTCAAGAGCCGAGCGCTCTAACCAATGCACTTCCGTGATCCCCTTTTGCCTCATTCATTGCCATGAAAAAATCAATACATAATGCTGCACATATAAAAAACAGAGTAACACAAAATATAATAGTGACCTGATGATGGTTCTATAGCTTGCTCTCTCACTGACAAAGCCACTCTCTTTGGCTCTCATTTTTCTGCCAACTCTTCTATAAATGATTTCAGCGCACCTGTTCCTTAATCATTACCCCTCTCTAACTCTATGCCCTCCCTTATCCTTTCTTCACGCAAAGTTCATAAGGTTCTTCGCTCGCTAAAGACGAACAAAGCATCTGGCCTCGATTGTATTCCTGCAAGGTTCCTTAAGAAGTTTGCAGATGAGCTGGCTCCAGTGCTTTGCCATCTTTTTCATCTTACTTTCTCAACCAGTATCTATCCTTCACCTGGGAAGAATGCTCTAGTTCAACCTGTTTCTAAGAAGAGTGACCGCTCTATTCCTTCAAACTACCGGCCTATTGCCCAAACCTCCTCTATTGATAAAGCTTTCTAAACTTTGCTCAATGCTTACCTCTTGAAACACCTTGTATCTAACTCACCTATCTCCAATCACAAGTACGGCTTCCGCAAGGCAAGATCCACTGGTGACTTCCTGTCCTATATTACTAATGTATGGTTATCTTCTCTGAGGAACTATGGGGAATCCTTTGTCATCGCCCTTGATATCTCTAAGGCTTTTGACAGAGTCTGGCACAAGGTTCTTTTGGTCAAACTCCCTGCCTATAGCTTTACCCCTTCTCTCTGTTCTCTGATTTCCAGTTTTCTTCCTGACTGTTTTATATCTGTAGCTGCTGATGGTGCGACATCTAGCCCTTTCTCCGTTACCAGTGGTGTTTCACGGGGACCTGTTCATTCACCTACTCTGTTCCTTCTCTTCATCAGTGATCTTTTACAATCCCCATCTTCCTCTCTTCTTCATGCCTTTGCTGACAATTCTACCCTTCACTTTTCCTCTGCCTTTTCTTTACAACCTTCATCTGCTACTCGTAATCAATCTCGTATCACTCTTGCTTCTACTCTTAACTCCGATTTGCAGAGAGTATCTGAGTGGGGCACTGAAAATTTAGTTAAATTCAATGCCTCCAAGACAGTTTCTGGATACTTCTTTAACTTCTCCTCCTCCTAATAACCCTATTGTCTTCGAAACTAGCGAAATTTACCCTATTACTTCTATCAACATATTAGGAATCCATATAGCCTCTAACGTGTTTAGGAGGAATCACATAATCCAAATTGTTAAATCTTCATCCAAAAAATTGGGGGTTCTGTTTCGTTTCTGTCATTACTTTTCCTCTTTACAGTTACTTAAAATCTAAAAAGGTCTTATCCATCCCTGCTTAGAATACTGTTCACACATCTGGGGTGCTTCTTCTTATACTTAACTCCTTGATAGGGTTGAATCTAAGGCTGTCAGACTCATAAATGATCCTTCTCTTACTTTTAATCTGGATTCTCTCTCTCTTCGCCATAAGGTATCATCCCTTTCTCTTTTCTGTTGCTACTGCTTCCATTGCTGCTCTGATGAGTTGGTGAGTTGCATCCCTCCCCCACTACCGAGGCTGCGTAACACTCGCCAAGCGGCCTCACCTCACAGATACTGTGAGGAGATTTGTAGCTCGCGGATTGGTCTGTGCACCAACTGCTTCTTCCCATCTACCTCCAGACTCTGGAACTCTCTTCCTCCTTCTATCTTTCAAAATTCTTATGACCTATCTTCCTTCAAAAAGCAGATCCATCGTAATCTCAGAGCCTAATCCTCCATATCTCTAGGTCCTCTGTACTTTGACTGTCGTTTTCCTTTGTGTAACATTACCTCATCTCTGACTTGTCCTCAACCTTTTTCTTTTCCTTCGTCTTGGTGTTTTCTCGTGCTTGGGCCTTTATTGTTAAGGGCAGTTTTTGCCTGTCCCGGTGTCACTCATGAAAAAAAAAATTAGGAGTAAAATCTTAAATGGCATACAAAATAAATATTTTCCATGACTTACAGAACTCCTTGATAACGATACGGCATTCCTCCAGGTAATTTGAAGTTTGCAGCCACAAGACCTTTGGCAGCATCAAGCCATGTCCACAGATTCTTTAAGGACATGTCTCCAGTCACGTCCCCATTACTTGCCAAATTATCAACCTTCAGAAAATGGAAATAATGCTGATACTGAAACCAGCCTTAAATCCCCAGTTCCAACCTATCTGTATCCACCCCCAATTGAATGGGGATTAAAATTGACATGTAAAATGGTAAACAATATCATCAACTGGTATTGCCTTGGGGATAAAACTGAAATGCGGGCATAATACCACAATTAAGAAACTGAACAGAGACTCTAAGAATTCCGACTACTGATATGATACAGAAAGAACTTAACAACAGGTGACACTCGTATTTGAAAGAAATGGGCAGACCATGTAATTGATACATGTGAAGATTATTTATGTCAGAAGGAATATATATAACTGATGAAAAAGCATTATCAAATCAGCTTCTCAATAACAACCTTGCATAAGTGTTGCAGTTGTTTGCCGGTTTATGTGTCACTACTAATCCCCATTCAAATGGGAGGACAGAGACAGGTTTGAACCCACGGTGGGCTCAAAAACGAGCTTGTCACTTCCCATTACAAGTGACTGCAGTCCTAAACAATCCTGCATAAATAAATTACAGTACACGTACTTCATTTCTCAAGAAATTATAAAGATCTTTGAGCAACGGACAACAAACTTCTTTACCGTTTACTCTTTGAATACTTTATATGGTTTATCAAAGGCAAAACAGCATGGATGTGTTTGTCTTGGCAAAAACAATAAAACAAAACATTAAACAAATGAAAGACAAAAAAGGCCAAGGAAGTTAAAAGCACATCACCAGGCTGATGAGAAAAGAACATAACAAAAATATCTTTACTTATTGCCATGTGATGAAGCTGAGGGTGCAAAGCAGCTTCGGTTATCGGGGCTCACAGCAGAAAATCCTTGCTCACCTACCCTTTCAATGACCCAAGCAGGCTGGTGGGGGGATAACTAAGGCAACCCTTTATCCCCAAGTAGCTAAGAGGAGTTTTGAAGGTATGCTTGGTTTGCAGTGAATGTGTTCTTTAGCTTGACCATCCCCTTACAAGGGGAATTGGGGCCACAGTATATAAAAAACAAATTAAGTTTAATGCAAACATACCATTTAAAAGAGTCTTGACTGTAAGTCTTCATTTCATATTATGGGATAAAAACTTATACAACATATAGCCTAACTAACATACCATAGATCCTCAATCATATCTACACTAGAGTTTCCTTTCCTACTAGTTTCAATGTATAGCAATAATAGAAGCCAGCTGATTGGCCACAGATAAACAAAACAAGAGAAGGCAGCAAAATAAAACCACATACAAAATCCCTTGCGAAATGTCAGTAAGCTAAGATGGATGGGTCAGGCTGTAATTGTTGTTCCCTCAACTGCATGTCTAAAAAGCCTGGAGTCTCTAAAGAAGCCACTGTTGATCCCAAGCTTGCCCACAGAGCTCTCAAGGAGTGCATGTTGCACTGTTGGCATATGTGGTTGTAAGAGTGCAGTCTTAGGAATGGTCTTGGTCTTGTTCACTTCATTTGGCAAGTAATCGCATGACTACCGGTAAATGAGTATGTATATGTGCACAGTTTTATGCATAACAATTAGTCCCCATAAATGGGGGTGGATACAGACAGTTTGGAGATGATTAATACTGAATGCCCTTCTTAGCGTTAGTCACTGGGCTTACACATGCGTCAGTTGTCTCCATAGTTGCAGGCACTACCACCGACCTACCATGGCCCCTCAAATGAGTGTGAATGATGAGCAAAGGAGCTATTTTCTCTGTCATAATATATATTTTCCTTTTAGTTGAAGTCACTCAATTAAATTCAGTAGAAGATGGCACAACGAGATTAAAAAATCTGATTATGCAATCAAAGTTGAAGTATAGTAAATATAAAACAAACAGATCTAATATATTGTACAATTGTTCACTCACAATCAAATATTGTACAGCAAACTCTCTACAGTATTACTTTATATCAGTAATTGTTATATGCCATTTTATGTCACTATTAATCCCCATTCAAGTGGGGATGGAAACAGAAAAGCTGGAGATGGAGAACTAAGGATGGATGCACTACCTAATGCTCCACGGTGGGCTCAAACAAGGGTTTGTTACTTCCAGAGCCCAGCACTCTAACCTCTGCGCTATGGTGGTATATCATCAATATGACTTAATATGACTTACATATAAACCATATCGTTTCTTTGCTCTGGTCATTATGGCAGTGGAGATATCGTCAAGATGAGAATAGACGGGATGTTGGCTATCCACATGCTGTAGAGTCTTTTTGCCATGAGACCACACTAATGCACTTGTAACTGACCAGTTGAGTGTGATCCTCTCATGGACCATGATGTCATGAAGTTTACCTGAAAAATATATTAAAAATAAACTTTATTTAAGAAATGGTACTAGCTTAGGCTCCACCTTTCCCTTTCTCTTGTCGCTGCAGCACAAACTGAGTAGTAAATTCATGAAAGATGGACAGAATTTTACCTAATAAAATATAAAAATAGAAATGACATAAGAAATAATACTTAATGTAAACATCACCTTTCAAGTTTCTTTCTTGTTACAGTGCAAAAAGTAGTATAAAAAAGATAATTGGAAAATTCTGACAATAAAAATAACCAAAAAGTTTTCATCAGCAGTACCTGTAGTTTGAGCATAAACTGTTCATTATTCATACAAGTAGCCGTCGAATTATGACATCGATCAGTTCCGACTGACTGGTCATAAGATGATTTAGTCATAAATGGGTCCATAATAAATACCTGTATACAAAAAATTACCATATGGAGGCATAGTATACTGCATAAGAAAATTATGGCATGTGTAAGTTAACCTCTTAGCAGGGATTCGGTAGACATCTTGGGGGGGTGAAGAAAATCTGGTAAGACAGAAACAGCTACAAAAATACTCTATTACGAATGTTTCTAATGGAAGAAGGAGCGCAAGATAAATGAACAAGTGAAATGTCAATTGCCCAGTTGGGGAACACTTATGCTGCTAGCTGATATTCATAGTCACAGACAGAGGCAAAGAAAAGAAAAGTGTCTACCAGTATGCCGTTACATAAAACTACTGTAGGACAGCATTAAAAGCATATAAGCTGTATAACTTTTTCATACTAATAATACAAACACACCTTTAGGTCCACATTAAAAAATGGTAATTACATGTTATATGACCACTATAAGTAGATACGATTAATGGGAACATAGCTCACCTGAGTATGAAGCGGTAATTATACGGTTTTCATGTGTAGGATGCCAAGAAAAAGCGGAAAGGAATGTGTTGGCATCTGGACTAATGCTGCGAGTAAGTACAGCAGGTTCTTGATCTTCTCCTCCAATATTATTATAATTCAAGATGCCATGTATACGTACAGCCGAGCTATCTTTGCCAAGAGATCCCAATAAACCAACTCTGCAAAAGAAAAGAAAAAAGTTTCAAATTCATGCAAAATGCTTATTCTAAACATCCCTTAATCCATTTCCCCTACTCACTCATCCACAACTCCATCCATCTGTATCCATCCACCATCTGATCATCTCCTGTTTAATGTTGAGCTCACAGATCAATGTGGCAGGATAAATAAAAAACAAACAATCAATATATAGCTTTAATATTGTAGACAAAAGATAACATCGTACACCAACTGCTTCTTTCCATTCTACTTCCGTTCCCAACATAAACAAACGAACAAAAGACAGAATTAGCATTTAATTGCTAATAATAGTCACAACTGATAGCAAATAATAGCCACAACTGATAGCACATAATAGCCACAACTGCAGAACTTGAGATTAAGTTGAAAGCAAGAGGTCAGTAGATTAAGCCATTTTTAGTAAGTTTCTTTATGAAATAGAAATATATAGCCATGCAGATTTGTCTAGAAATATAGAATTATATCTTTAGTGCATTACGTAACACAAACAAAAATACACAGCAAAAGACTCACCTTGATGGACACCATGCCAATTTCGTGATTGGCTTTGAAGCATCTAAGTAAAGCACTGGACGTTCTATATTCCTAATGTCCCATATATGAACCTGGTGAGATAAGTAAACGGCAAATTTTAAAATATCTACCAAATAATATAATCCAATAAACAGGAATAGATTTTGAAAAACCACAATATAAAAAGCTTAATACATCTATACCTATCTATATACAGAAGTCATAATCCCCCCTAATGAAGGGGTTGGCTGAGCCAAGCAAAAAACATTAACTCTTTCTAAGAGGAAAATACCAATGAGGAGAATCCCAGTCCCCTTGCTTCACCCCATTTAGTCAACTTTACAACATGCAGGGGAACACATAGGAGATATACTTGCCTGACATAAGAGAAATACTTACCTGACCCTAGTGAGAAGTTTATTACATGAAGGATAACAAGAATGAAGGGGAAGAGCTGATAAAAAAAAAAAAAAAAAGAGAATAGAAAAGGTTGAGTTTCTTCAACACTCTCTGGAATTAACACAAATGGATATATCTGTGTTCAATACAATCCCTTAAAATTCAAGATGCTAAAGCTAGAACTAGATATGTGCAATGGGTAACTATAAAAGTGCTTTAGAAGATGAGGCGCCACCTCTTGTCTACCACATAACAAATTTTTTTTTTGCCAATGTTATGACACTATTAATTCCCATTTGAACAGGGGTGGACAAAGACAGCTTTAAGCTGGAAATTACACTCTTAATTCCCATTTGAACAGGGGTGGACAAAGACAGTTTTAAGCTGGAAATTAAGGCTGGATGCCCTTACTAATGCCCAGCAGTGGTCTCGAACACGGCTCTGTCATTTTCCAAATCAAACACTCTAATCACTGCTATGCAGTCCCCATTCCTTGACATTTTTTCAACAATTCTAAGAATTCCTAACAATAAGTTAAACCCATATTTCACCGAGATAAATAAACATAGAAAACAAATGGAATGGCTATTTAGCATGTATTTATCCAATCCACACACAAAGGCCGCATTTCCCTTTCTAATAAGGGTGGCTGAGTCAAGGAAAGTGCAAACTATATTTCGTAATCAAGAATTAGGAATGGCATTGAGCCTTAGTTCGCCAGCTTCAATCTGTGACCATTCCCATTCAAATAGGGATGAAGAGTGACACAAAAGAACCTAAAAACAAAAATGTGATCCAGAGTTAACATATAAACTAGAAAGGGGAAGAATATTACTTTGACTATTCTATCAGCCTGTCGTTTTGTTATTGTTTATCATTCTCTTATTTCTGCCTTGTCCTTAAGTTGCTATTTTCTCTTCTTCTTAATGGCTTCTTGGTGACCAGGTTTGATGAGGGCAATTTTCTTTGCCAGTCCGGTGTCACAGAATTAAAAAAAATTGCACACTATATTTCATGGTGATGAATTAATATGCTAACCTGAAAGGGAATGTGCACGTTAGTTTATGAAGAGGAGTCAAAGTACAACACTCAAATGCACGAACTAATGGGGGGGGGCGTGGTCCATTAAAACCGATTGTCCTTTGTTTATGAATTGTGGTCTGTAGTGGCAGCAATTACATTATGATAAGAAGAGGATTAATACTTTTAATCAGGCACCACATCAAGCTAAACATCGAATGTAACAATGTTAAACACCTGTGCACTGTAATTAAAATAAATTCCACATTTTTATTTTTGTGAGCATGAGAGAGAGAGAGAGAGAGAGAGAGAGAGAGAGAGAGAGAGAGAGAGAGAGAGAGAGAGAGAGAGAGGAGAGAGAGAGAGAGAGAGAGAGAGAGAGAGAGAGAGAGAGAGAGAGAGAGAGAGAGAGAGAGAGAGGAGAGAGAGAGAGGAGAGAGAGAGAGAGAGAGAGAGAGAGAGAGAGAGAGAGAGAGAGAGAGAGAGAGAGAGAGAGAGAGAGAGAGAGAGAGAGAGAGAGAGAGGAGAGGGAGAGAGAGAGAGAGAGAGAGAGAGGAGAGGAGAGAGAGAGAGAGAGAGGAGAGAGAGAGAGAGAGAGAGAGAGAGAGAGAGAGAGAGAGAGAGAGGAGAGGAGAGAGGAGAGAGAGAGGAGAGAGAGAGAGAGAGAGAGAGAGAGAGAGAGAGGAGAGAGAGAGGAGAGAGAGAGAGAGAGAGAGAGAGAGAGAGAGAGAGAGAGAGAGAGAGAGAGAGAGAGAGAGAGAGAGAGAGAATCGTCCCTAAGGTATACTCATTAATGGTTTTCTTTAATATGCTCTTTAAAGAAAACGTGTATACACATAGGGATTTTATTATCATTAATATTACTAATATTATTTTTATTATTATTATTGTGAGATACAAAGACAACATTAGCCTAATGCACTTTTCATTTCTCTCTCTCTCTCACACACACACACACATATTATTATTAGTATTATTATTATCATTATTATTATTTGTATTATAATTATTGTGATACATTGAACGGATGGTAGTCCAAAGTGCTTTTCATCTCTATCTCTTTCTTGTAACAGTGGCTCTTCTCCAATGGTGCCACAACTGAAAAATACTAAATCTGCTGCTCCAGACTTTGTCCAATAAATCTGAAATCCATTAAAGCAAGTGTTTCGCTCAAGTCACCAGAGGCTGTAGTTGATGCCTTAATTAGTTATGTAGCTAACTAATAACTGTCTTTTTGTTTTCCTCTACTCAGAAAAAAAATAAAACTATCTCTTAGCAATTTTGCAGATTATGATTATTTACAATTTACATTTTAGTATATATTGTTTAATACTCTTGTACGTGTAGAAAGCATGATCTCAATATAAAATCTCCCTCCTATTTTCTGTTTTCTGCTCTTCCTTTATTTTTTCCCATGAACGAGGCCATAGGTAAGTTGTTTACACAATTTTTTATTATAAAACTGCTTTGTTGAAAAATTTGGTTATATTCTAAAAATTGCTATAGCTCGTGTCTTCAGTTTTCCCATTATTAATGGTGTGTCATTCTGCAATTGCAGTGTCCTCTAGTCGACTCTACCTGTGTGACAGAGGTGATTGTCGAGTTGAGGCCAAAGTTTTGGCATCCGTCTGAGGTGCCGGGAAATCGAAATTGTGCTCACCACCTTTGGGATTCAAGGCAGCATACCATAAATTTAAATTTGTTCCAGCTTTCCAAAATTTAATTTAATTTTTTGTTGAATGTCATTGAATTTCCAAAATTAAAAGAAAGTTGAGATTCATTTAACCGAGTAGTGGTAGGAGGGTCTATCCTGCCTGTTTGTGAGCTCTCAACCGAGTTCAGTACTTTGAGTCCCCTTAGTAAAATAAGAAACTTAACAACAACCTCTCAAGAGTCCAATAAATCGAGGGTTGAGAGAACTGTACACTCAATTTCATAAGTAAAGAGTCAAACATTATAAGCTGAAAATGAAGTACAGTATTATCTATCTGTGATAATGTAGTGCTTTAATAATATAATTCAGTCAAGGGTAAATCAAGTTTTGCAAAAGTTTAATAATATGTAAGCTTTCCAACTGAGAACTCACCTGATTATCAACGAACGAGGCAAAACGATGCTCATTGTGTGGATCAGTGCAGATTCCATACACAGCTTTTGTGGCCACAGATGTCAGTAGTTTCCCATCTAAAGAAAAATCATGATGAAATTACTAATTATTTAATGGAACTACTGTACAGTATTTTACCTAATTTTCATTTCCATGTAGTAAACCCATAAAATTCCATAAAAAGTTAATGTGCAATAAAAATTGCAGTTAATTGATACTTTATTTTGCAGGGAAGTTTTCATAATACAGACTAATAATATCCAGGGGATACCCATTATTCATTGCTTCACTCATTTGTCATCAACATTTTGAGACAACGATGAAAAATTTTCCTGCTGTTTCCTGCGGTGCTCCGGGAGCAGGACACACACACACACACACACACACACACACACACACACACACACACACACACACACACACACACACAAGATGCTGGAAACAAGCAAATGTGATACCTATCTTCAAAAAGGGAAGGAGGGATACGGCTCTGAACTATAGACCAGTTTCCTTGACCAGCATAGTTTGCAAACTTATGGAGAAACTACTAAGGAAACATATCTCTCTTCACTTGGAATCCTTCAACTTTTTGTCAGTGAGGCAACATGGCTTCAGAGAAGGAAGATCAACAGTAACAAACTTATTAGAATTTTATGATGAGGTAAGCCAAATCTTACAGGAAAGAGAGGGCTGGGCAGATTGCATATTCCTAGACTTCCAGAAAGCGTTTGACACTGTTCCACATGGGAGACTTATTAGGAAGCTGCAATCAATGGCTAGAATAGGTGGAAATGTCTTGGAATGGATAAAAACTTACTTAGAAGGAAGGGAACAGAGGGTTAGAGTAAGACACTCAGTGTCTGAATGGAGAAGAGTTAGTAGTGGAGTTCCACAGGGTTCAGTTTTAGGGCCACTTTTGTTCCTTGTATATGTAAATGACCTACCAGAGTCTGTAAATTCATTCATGAATATGTTTGCAGATGATGCAAAGATTGTGAAGAAAGTAAAAAACGAGAACAATGGTAGAGAACTTCAGGAGGATCTAAATAATCTGCATGAGTGGTCAGAAAAGTGGCTAATGAAATTCAATACCTCAAAATGTAAGGTAATGAGAATGGGTACAAGTGCAAGAAGGCCCAAGCTTGACTACTCGGTGGCTGGAGTACAACTTCAGGAGACAGAAAATGAGAGAGATCTAGGAGTAAACATATTGGCAGATTTGTCTCCAGAAATACATATAAATGGCGTAGTAAGGGCAGCATATGCATTCTTATCAAATGTAAGGGTAGCCTTCAGGCACATGGACAAGGAAATGTTCAGAAATATTTATGTAACCTATGTGAGGCCAAACTCGAATATGCAGCCCCCTTTTGGAATCCGCACTTGAAAAAGCACATAGCTAAGCTTGAAAAAGTTCAAAGACATGCCACGAAACTGGTGCCAGAAATACGCAATCTCGGTTATGATGAGAGGCTGAGGGAATTAGACTTGCCATCACTCGAAGCTAGAAGAGTAAGGGGGGATATGGTGACAGTCTTTAAATTCCTTCATGGTTATGATAGAGTGGATAGGGATCGATATTTCGATATGGCTGGCTCTAGAACTAGAGGTCATAGTTTGAAGCTTCGGAAGAAAACTTGTTTGCAGGATGTAAGGAAATACTTTTTCAGTGTAAGAGTAGTTGATAATTGGAATTCGCTAAGCGAGGAGGTAGTTAATGCTACCTCAATCCATAGTTTTAAGGACAGGTATGATAAGTATCACTAAGTCTAAAAATGGAACCGATCAGGAGACGGGAAGATACGAGCTTTGGGCTCTTTCCCGTAAACACAATTAGGTAATCACAATTAGGTAATCACACACACACACACACACACACACACACACACACACACACACACACACACACACACACACACACACACACACACACACACACACAACATTGAGTATGAACCACCAATTGGAAAGAGTGACCACTGTGTGTTGTTGATGGAGTATATCATTGAAGACATTCTTCCTGAGAGTAGAGGCACTGAGGACATGAGGAGGAACTATCAGAAAGGAGATTACATCAAAATGAATGAGCTTTTTGCAGTTATTGACTGGAGAACCTTATTTTACAACAAATCTGTACAAGAAATGTATGACATCTTTTGTGAGAAATATGGGAAGATTGTAGATTGCTGCATACCTGTCACCAAAGTAGGTGTAATTCATGCCAGAGAGAAATGGTTCGATAATGGGTGTAAAAGAGCTAAGGAGTGGAGAGACAAATGCTGGAAAAGGTATAGGAGGAGAAAAAACATAAATGCCTGGCAAACCTACAAAAGAGCAAGAAATGACTACCTAAGTAAAAGGAGAGAGGCAGAGAAAGATTATGAGAGGGACATCACCAGGAAGGCGAAAGAAAATCCCAAGCTTTTCCACAGCTTTATCAGAGGAAAACTGAAGGTAAAGAACAGGTTTTAAGGCTAAAGAGAGCGGATGGAAGCATCACTGAGACGGACGAAGAGATCTGCAAAGAATTGAACAAGGAGTTTCAGTCAGTATTTACAGTAGAAAATACCCCACCCCCTCAGATTGCAGTGATAGAAGCTCAAGGGCCGGTATTAGAGAACATCAACCTTACAGCCACAGAGGTATGCAAAGCGCTGATGGATTTAGATGTTCATAAAGCTACAGGTCCTGATGACATATCCCCTCATGTGCTTAAAAAATGCGCAAACACAATATCAGTGGCACTAAGTATCATATTTAAGGAGTCATTGGAGTCGGGGGAGATTCCAAGATGCTGGAAACAAGCAAATGTGATACCTATCTTCAAAAAGGGAAGGAGGGATACGGCTCTGAACTATAGACCAGTTTCCTTGACCAGCATAGTTTGCAAAGTTATGGAGAAACTACTAAGGAAACATATCTCTCTTCACTTGGAATCCTTCAACTTTTTGTCAGTGAGGCAACATGGCTTCAGAGAAGGAAGATCAACAGTAACAAACTTATTAGAATTTTATGATGAGGTAAGCCAAATCTTACAGGAAAGAGAGGGCTGGGCAGATTGCATATTCCTAGACTTCCAGAAAGCGTTTGACACTGTTCCACATGGGAGACTTATTAGGAAGCTGCAATCAATGGCTAGAATAGGTGGAAATGTCTTGAATGGATAAAAACTTACTTAGAAGGAAGGGAACAGAGGGTTAGAGTAAGACACTCAGTGTCTGAATGGAGAAGAGTTAGTAGTGGAGTTCCACAGGGTTCAGTTTTAGGGCCACTTTTGTTCCTTGTATATGTAAATGACCTACCAGAGTCTGTAAATTCATTCATGAATATGTTTGCAGATGATGCAAAGATTGTGAAGAAAGTAAAAAACGAGAACAATGGTAGAGAACTTCAGGAGGATCTAAATAATCTGCATGAGTGGTCAGAAAAGTGGCTAATGAAATTCAATACCTCAAAATGTAAGGTAATGAGAATGGGTACAAGTGCAAGAAGGCCCAAGCTTGACTACTCGGTGGCTGGAGTACAACTTCAGGAGACAGAAAATGAGAGAGATCTAGGAGTAAACATATTGGCAGATTTGTCTCCAGAAATACATATAAATGGCGTAGTAAGGGCAGCATATGCATTCTTATCAAATGTAAGGGTAGCCTTCAGGCACATGGACAAGGAAATGTTCAGAAATATTTATGTAACCTATGTGAGGCCAAAACTCGAATATGCAGCCCCCTTTTGGAATCCGCACTTGAAAAAGCACATAGCTAAGCTTGAAAAAGTTCAAAGACATGCCACAAAACTGGTGCCAGAAATACGCAATCTCGGTTATGATGAGAGGCTGAGGGAATTAGACTTGCCA